>VXAV01011931.1:28966-42871 GCA_013399715.1 Alectura lathami
AAGAACATCAAAGAAACAACAACACTCAGCATTTCTCAAGAAGGATTTTTTTTGGCAGGCCCAGACACCCTTACCTTTTGGGCTACTGGTACTCTTAATGTTACTCTCTGAACTGAGAATACAGACTGCTAGTCCTCACTAGACTTACTTCACAGTGTGAAAATGGATTTTATTTCATAGCACTCACACTTTTAGGGTGCGTTTAAAATCTTATAAAGAGTTTTATAACAGCAGGCCACTGTTGTGATGGCATTGTCTGAACAGCAGTGGTATTAGAAAAATTTCTTGCAAATTACTAGCTTTGAGATTACTACTGAAACTAACTGTAAATATGCAAAAATTCTAAGTGGTTTAGAAGTGTTTTAAGAAGTCAACTATTTATTGGCCAAGGAAGATATTAAGACAAATTATTAAGATTCAAGTAGTAAACCTCCATCTCCTGCTGCAGATGATAAACTGCAATGCCTGGATCTTTGTATCCTTCATTTTAACTCTGCTTTGCACTTCAGGCTGTTAAGACCAATTTTTGTCTAGAGCTTTAGTACTTAACACTAAAAAATTAAATTAAAAATTAATTAACACTAATTGATGCATCATATTTTATTCTATTCGATCAGTTTTGAACAACAGAATGGACACTTAAATGTCTGTTTTGAGCTTTGGTCATAAAAATAAAATAAAATACCCATATTCCCCCTAATAATTCTTCTTGTAAAGCATTAAAAACATATTGTAGACAAAGCCATAGACTACAAATTCTTCACAGCAAAAAATACCAGATTATTTTGTCTACTCACCTCCTGTAGCCCAATAGTACATATAAATAGTAAGATGTTTTGAAAGAGATGGAAGCTACTGCTGACAGAGACCTGCAGAAAGCCATAGTAAACAAACGAACAAAAAGGCTATTGGTTCATACCTAAGTATTAACAGAGTGATTTAACTTCATCCATTTTTCATCCATTTACACAGTCAGTGCTAGTTTAATTTGTAGTGAATATCTGTTAAAAAAAAAAAAAAAAAAAAAAAAAAAGGAAAATTAAACATATATTCATTTTCTTCTTTTTTGGTATATGTGGTGTCACAAAGTAATGTTCATCTTCCTGGGAAAAAATACAAATGCTTCATGTGACCAGATGTGATTGTTGAAAACAGAGAGAAGAACACCTTTATATAAATTCCAATATTACAAATATGAAGAAACAAGAAGAAAATTCTGTTTATTACAACATTACTAGTTGTAACATGTCAGCATCCAGTCCCATCTTCTTGATCTCATTTGTCCAGGGATTTAGCCATTGTTGTGTTTGGAGTCATTAAAATAGTGTTGCAAAACCCTATTAGAATGTGTTAATGACACATACACAGACAAGTGCTGGATCCGATTCTGGGCTTTCAAATACAAGGCAGATGTGGACTTACTGGAGTGAGTCCAGTGCAGGATCATAAAAATGATTATGAACTGGAACATCAGAAATATGAGGAATGGGGCTGTTCAGCCTAGGGAAGGCTCAGGGGAACTTATACATGAGGATAAATATGTGATGGGAGGGGATGAAGAAAGGGGCACCAGCCTTCCTCAGTAGTGCCCACTAATGGAGCAAGTGTCAATGGGAAAAATTAAAACATGAAATTCCATCCAAAGACAAGCAAATACTTTTCTGCTATCTTTGGAGGCAGTGAAAATCCAGTGGGACACAGCCCTGAGCAACCTGCTCTAGCTGACCCTGCCTGATTTCAAGAGGTTCTTTCCAACTTCAATGATTCTGTGATTTCCAAAGCTAAATTATGCGTGAGGATCAGCACTGTTAAATACAAAAAAAAATCCTACCAGGTTTTCGAAAGCCACCATACTCTAGCAGAACTCTCTAGCTGCATACACAGTGTTTCGGTGCATAACTACCCTCCCATTGAGAGTTCTGTGTCTGGTAACATAATGATGAGGCTGAAAAATCTTGAATTTAAGTCTCATCCCTATACCTCTTTCTCCGCCTTGGTCCTCTACCTTAAATTCACACCTGCTCAACTTTGTTTCTGGTTTTCTCCCCATTCCAGCTGCCTGGGTCACTATTCCCACATACAGCATGTTGAGAAAGATGCTCTCCTAGAGTCAGCAGATCCCTGAAGAGCTCCACTGTGTGCCAACAAAAGACCATATTTTTCTTGACCCTGGTATGCTATGTGTTATATATCTCAGCTGCTGAATCCTAAGGAATTTATCAACATGGCAGTCACTTGAACACAACATTGATTTGCAGAAATTTCAGCTCAAATACAGCGGAAACTCTGATACTCCCTTATGGCACACACTCTTGAAAAACAGACAGAGCAAAAACCATCCTTCAGAGCATTTAACAGCTGCAGACAGGCTTAGAGCAGAACAGCTCTTTGATCTTGCATATGATAGGAAAATCACCATTGGGAGTTTAATGCCATCATTTTATGCCAATGTCACAAAAAGAAACCCCATGTAGTTAAATAGTTCTGTCTCAAATATGACATTTATGAAAGCCATCACTTCTTCATTATCATCTAGGTGGACACAATAGATTGTTATATAACAGGAATTGAATCAAAATGTTACTCTTGAGTTTGGAGAACTAGAAGATTCTCTATGAGAGGGAACTGCCTGTGATACATATCATCCTCTTTGCAAAAAAACTATTGTTAAAAAATGAAAAATGTTACTAGTAATGTAAAACCTACTATATCAGAGGAAATAAAACATATAAACTAGTGACGGAAAATGTAAAAAGACAAAAACCAGACTTAAAAAAAAAAAAATCTGTGATACAATTTCAGTTTTTTTTTCTTTGTGCAATCCTGTTGTGGCTGAAATTGGCAGAGATTTTTCAAAACAGGCCTTGTTAATTAAAGGTCTTTGAAAACATTGTTAACAACGGAGGCCTCAATATTAAAGAACAGGATTAAAATATTGAAATAGTGACTGCTGACCCTATATAACTTCAGTCTTTTTTTCGAGGGGCTTCAAAGGTATTTGAGTCTTATTTATGTTAATAAAAAGGTATTTGCTTGCTTCTTTGCTTTTAACTTTCTGGCCTTCCTAGCGTGAGTTAACTTAAAAAAAAAATGCTGGTAGCAAACATGATCGTCTGAGAAAAGTTTGAATCTAACGTACAGCAAATGCTTCTAAAATGCAGGCTGAATGTTTTCCTACTACACAAGAAGAAAACATAGGAACAATACGCAGAACATTGATTGAAAAGAATGCATCCAAAATGAATGCATCATGCTTGCTTCGGCAGCACATATACTAAAATTGGAACGATACAGAGAAGATTAGCATGGCCCTGTGCAAGGATGACGAGCAAATTCGTGAAGCTTTCCATACTTTTTTGGGTGCTAAAACTGAAAGAGGGGAGGTTTAGGTTGGACATCAGGAAGAAATTCTTCCCTGAGAGAGCGGTGAGGCGCTGGCACAGGCTGCCCAGAGAAGTTGTGGCTGCCCCATCCCTGGCTGTGTTCAAGGCCAGGCTGGATGGGTTCCTGGGCAGTTGGATCTAGTGAGCTAGTGGCTGGCAGCCCTGTCCACGGCAGGGGGGTTGGAACTAGATGATCTCTGAGGTCCCTTCCAACCCAAGCCATTCTATGATTCTATGATTCAAAACTTGCAGATCTAAATAACACATCTCTGTATAAAAAAACTTAATCAAAAGAATTCCAAGTTAGAAGAACAAATTAAAGTTAACTATTTTTAAAGACAGATATGCTATGCAATGGCAAATTCTAGGAGAAAAAGCTTAGGGGAAACTTACTCTAAACCGTTTGCTTCTAAAAATAAATAAATAAAGGAAATCAACTTCTGTATAAAGCCTTTTGGTTATAAACAACTGAGATCATACATTTTCAGTTCAGTTTTATTCAGACATAAAAAAAAAAATAAAAAAAGCCAATTAAAACAAATAAAAGTTAAAGGTCAATCCTTACCCTGTACTTGAGAAGATTACTTCAGTTTTTTATCTTGGTCTCATTGTTATAAGTTACTGGTGTTTAAATACAAAATTTTTAATATAAAAAATAAAGTGGATATCATTGAAATGTAAGACTCCTTTAAGCACAGGGATTTTAATGTTATAGACAATAACTAGTAGTTCCAATATGGATCAGTCCCATAGTTTTAAAAACAGAAAACAAAGAGTACTGGCAATTCAAAGAGTAGGATACCCTTGTTACAGTAATGGCAGAAAGATCTTATTGCACTCAACTGCTTCAGAAAATAAAAGCTTTGTTAGATTTGTTATACTTCTTTCTCTGCGGAAGTCTACCATTTTTATTTATTAGGTAGTAGGGGTAGTAACAGCAGTAGTAAATTCTCTCTTTCATGGTTATCTTACACTAGCAAATATAGAAATGAGGAACTGAAGAAGGAAAAAAAGAATTCATAAACTGAGGTCTGTTCCAGTGGGTATATTACTGGCCTACAAAGCCCTATTCCTACATTCTGTGATTTGATACGTGTACATCAACATCCTGCTCATTGCAAGGAGTAACCATCTCTGCTCATGAGCCATTCTGCATGCCCTCCAGCTCCTTCTCTATGGTTCCTTATGTTTTGGATTAGCTCATGCTGTCGCTGGTGACACACATCCTGTTAGGCTGGCTGCTGTATGAATACTGGTGTATTAAAACTATCGCTTTTGTCCAATATGCCAGAGCACAGTAAAAACCTTCTTTGGCTTTCTTTCAAAGAGCTTTTTCTAAAAAAAAGAAGGAAAAATAAGTCTCTCCTAACTTTTATTTTTTACAAAGCTTATATGATCCTAGGATCATTTTGATAACTCTGTCCTTTGATAAATTTGGTTGCAACTAGATAAACAGTTCAGGAGTATTGAGAAAGTATTAATAAAGAGTTAAGCATGACTGCTCAGTCATTTTTAACCCAATATTATGAGGGCACTTTTTGGCATTTTTAAACTACTTTGATTTTATGAATATTAACTCAAATTATATAAGCATGAGTGTATTTGATAAAAACAGGCTGTGGGGGGAAAAGAAAAAATTAAGAATAGATTGTTTTTCAGCTTGTAAATATTTTTACCAGTAAACCATGAAACATTTGTACCACAGAATAAGTAACAGGCAGCACACCTCTTTACTATTAGAAATGTTTGAAAAAAATATATGGCTGTTTTTCTTTTTCTTTGCATTAGTTTGTTTTGTAATAATATTCACTTAGAAGAAGATAGTTTTTTGTATTGTTTTGTTTTGTTTTCCCAAAATAAAAGATCTATCTATTACAGAAAGACCTGACATGATTCTCTTTTTTTACATAACACTGCTGAGAAAAATGTGTTCACTAAGGTAGTGACAAATAAAAATTCAGTTTGAGAGCCAATTCCTGGCAGCACTGGCACAGTGCTAAAACAGATGTTTCTTACTTTCCAGATAGCTACAAGGGCTGTTAACTGTATCTTAGAGCTGAAGTGCACAAGAACAGAACTTGGCAAGAACTAGATATTGTGATTCACAAAGATCAGTCTTCTTTGAAATTCTCCCGAGGAAATGGCATTCTCTCCTTAACACAGGACAGTCTATTGTCATGGACTCACTTTGTTCTCTTTTTCCCATATTAAAAACCATTTCAGTGGGATTTATAGTGATTTTGCCTGCATTATCTTTTAAGTATTTAATCTTAACATTATTTCATAAAACAGGAATCCCTACTTCATGTTCTGCTGTCACAGACACACAAATTGGCATCATTTCTGAACATTAATCTTGCTTCAAAAATGTGTTGAAACATTTACAGCCATAAATCAAGATTCAGATTTTCTCCCCAGGTAATCCTCCTATCTATAGACGCAGCTCAGCCACTGTTGGGGCTTGAGCTAGTAGTTTTGTCCTGTGCTTCCCATTATCAGGAGGACATACCACACAGCTTGGAGCTGATGTATGTATGATTCAGGGTGCTGTTGAGCCCTGCACAACTTTAGCTGTCCCCACTGAATTTTCAGCTTTGAGGAACTGCTGGCATCCCCATCGGGGCAGATGATGTCAGTTACTCCATTTCTATGCTTAGTACAATGGAGCTCTGTTTATCTATGTCCCTAGAATGACACCCTAGTACAAACAACAGCATGTTTTCTGCTATCTGACTATCTGAATTTCTATCAGAAATCTAGCTGAGCTGGGTACTTATGGTATTACAGACAACAAAGTAAAAATTTGCTTTGAATTTTACTTGACATCTTTCTCAAACTTAAATGACTACCTTAAATGTCATGGGGCATGGCTGCAAGTCAAGCATCATACCAGTTTTCACAGTGTTTTGAAGATCCACCAGGAAGCAAAATATATAAAAGATACATTTTAACTTGCATTTTGTTTCTTTTTCAGCAAAGGAATGAGCAGTCATACAAATAAGTACTGGCAAATAATAGCTCACCTTTCTCACATTAAAATGCCTTTCACCTACAACCTGAACAAGGTATGTCAAATTACTGCATAGTAAATCTACACTTTTCTCTTCACTCAAAGTGATGTTTCCTCTATTAGTCATCATAAAATGAATAATTAATTAATTGTTCACAATGAGATACAGAGGCTGTTGCAAATTCTGATCTTTATGTGAACTCTGTGTCTTGAAAAGCCAGCAGGATATCCTTTCTTTTTGTTTTTAATTTTACTGAACTGAAATGAAAGCAGTTGTAAAACTGAATAGTCAGTGACAACAGGCTTACTCTTTGACTTGCAGACATCATAAGTCAATCTCTTGAAATCACTAGATTTGTATATGTTTTGCTGTCTCTAACAGACCTGACTACAGATGTAGGCTCATAATCTCAATTTTAAAGCACATTTAAAAGATAATTCTTTCTGTGTTGGGCAAATACAACAGGAAAAACAGAAGTGCTCAATTTTTTTTTGTTGTGCCGTAGATGATTATTTGTAACTTGAGCAGAAGGTTACTGCTATGGAGATAAGGTATTGCTGGATGTGACCATGTAAGGGAAGGAACCAAGGAACTGCCACAGGGTTAAGAGGCCTCATACTTTAACTTTTACAAAAGCTGGGCAAAGAAAAAGCATGAATTTGGAAGTAATTTGTTTCTTACATTCACAACAGAATTCATAGCTCTGTTTATCTCCATGAACCAAAACCTTTATTTGGTGTTCCAGCATCTGCTTAACACAGCACACACTGGTGTGGTGTACTGCTCTGGGAGGACTTGGCCATCTCTGATTGCCCTGACAGGCAGAATTGTGCTGGCAGAGATAAAGCTCAGCAGAATTCAGACAGAAGGTAAAATGTAGGCATGACAGTTTACTCTTGAGCTTTGCCATATTCCTCTGAGTCTTGACACAACTCCTCTTGGTACTCTCTGAGCTCTAGGACAGACAGGTCGTATAGGCACTTCAGGAGGTAGGTCCTAGGACAGTAGCCAATCTTCCAGTCCCTCTGAGGTCATGAGCAATGTTTTCCTGAGGCTGAAGATCTGAGGATGTCTGGGTTTGCCTATGGCCTCAGCTTTATTAGCTAGACTAGCAATTACCTAGCAGTTAGGCTTTGCTTAGGTTAGCTCTAGTTTATAGTGAGGACAAGCACTTATTCTTTCTAGATTGGATTATTTATGATCATAGAATAAAATACAGCTTGCAGGAGTGGAAACACAGAATGGTACCAGAGAGCATAAACCAATCTCAGAGTGGTCAGTCAGCAGTTACTGCAAGGATACTATCTCGTTAAACCAGTTTAGATGTACAAAGACATCAGAAAACTAGGAACTGACATCAATGAAAATAACAGAACACAAACGAACACAGATGTACACATTAAGAAAATGGATAAAAATAAACACAAGTGGATCTTAAGACGAAGGAGGAAGGGTCACCTTCCCTTTTCCCAGAAGCATGAAATCCCTGCTGGCATAGAACTGGGGACATAGTAAACTCACTGACACCCCTTCCTGCTTCCTCTGCTCAAGAAACACTGGCCAACAACCTTTGGACCTGGACAGACACTGAGAAATAATTATAACAACACCAATTGCCAAGAAGGGGAACAACAAGTGGCTGTACAGCAGCTTGAGCCAATACAAGGAGAGAAGAGGGAGCATGCAGCCAAGTGCAGAGCAAGGGACTGCCTCTTCTGATGCCCGGCCAGAGCTGGAGTGGCTTATGCTGAGCTGTAAAATGGCAGAACAAAGTGACTGTTAACATCCATATTCAAAGTACGGACTATTGGTAGTATTCTGGTAACATTATTTGTAATATCAGATATTTTCATGAAGAACTTCATTTTTTATTTCTGTCTGTAATGAAGAAAATCAGTCATTCAAATCTGTTGCATAATTCACGTAATGCAGAGACTCTGACCTTCTCTATCCTTTAGATTAATTACATGCAGTGTGGCTACCAGGAATATCAACTGTAACATTAATTGAAGCTTTTGTTATTTTCCAGTGCTTATCATTGTATTCCCTCACTAAAATTTTCTTTTCTTACACATTTGTACAAACATATACATTCAAGTCTTTGTATGCAATTGTGAACACATGTATCTGTCATGTACAAATTTTTCATCCTTTAAAAAATACTGTATTATATTTAAAATTCATATCTCCTGTCAGTAATTTACCTGATTCATCAGATAGACAACCCAGAAAAATAGGAAAATTCAGTGGAAGGAAGCCTGACTTCACCTAAAGTCAAACACATCATAAAAGTATAATGATTAGTTGCCATGTGCAGTGTTAGAATCAGACATTTTTTAATGCTCGCTTGAATTATGGTGACTATATATGTCTGAGTCTTGAACTTGAATGCAAGGTGTCACATAATCAGAGGCAAATCTTGTTTCTCAAATAGCAACAACAACAAAGTATCAGATATACTCAAAAAGATGCACTGCAAGTTCTGTCTCTCAGTTCCTCTCCCCTAAGATTTATTAGTGTCTTCAAAGTCACTAATGCTTAGCTACAAGCACACCTCTCCATGACCTGCTGTAAAGCTCAACCAGCCTTTCCTCTTCACATGCTCTACCTCAGCTTTCCTCTTCCAGAGCATCAGCTCTGAGGAGAAGGATTTGGGGGTGTCAGTTGATGAAAAGCTCAACATGAGCCAACAATGTGCGCTTGCAGCACAGAAGGCCAACTGCATCTTGGGCTGCATCAAGAGAAGCGTGACCAGCAGGGTGAGGGAAGGGATTCTGTCCCTCTACTCTGCTCTTGTGAGACCCCACCTGGAGTGCTGTGTCCACTTCTGAGGCCCCCAACACAAGAAGGATATCGAGCGGTTGGAGCAGGTCCAGAGGAGAGCCTCCATGATTATTACATTTTTCCAGAAAACATGTTTTCTAAAGTTACAGTGTTTTTCAGTAGAAGTTCAGGAGATCCAAATCAATTAATTCTGACACAAAGTAGGTGATTGCCATTTCCTCTATCCTCCTCCAAGACCCAGAGCTGCATGGCTTAGTGGTAATCACCTATTTGGGTAAAGGTTATTCTTCATTTTAGATGTTGAAATAAATAACTTGTTTCAGTGGATGGAGGCATTTCATACTGACTGGTAGATGGCTGTAAACTAGAGGGAGAATTTAGTTTGGACTCAAGGAATTGTTAAGAGGCAGGTCAAGTACAAACAGTGGAGCACTCATACAGGTGATACTGTTCCGTGTTAAGTGGAAAGATGACTGCCAGATGACCTCCAGAAAGAAAGTTAAAGGTGATTAGCCTTTGGGAGAAAGAATTAAATGTGAATGGGATCAGTAGGGGGAAATTAAGTTATTCCCAGAAAACTACCGCCATTTACTAGAGAAATGTTTTTACTGGATAGTATCTGAGTGATGATTCATTTAAATGCACATGTACAGCCAGCTGTGTTTAAAAGTCAGGAAATAAACTACAAAAAATTGTTTTTATGTGAGCAGGTTGAATATGACGTTACTTCTCATGTTCACCTGGGTCTTACATAAACATCTGTATCTGCCACGTTTATTATAAAAACAAACCAAAAATCTTCCAGTGAATAACTAAGATCTCTGTTTGAGGCAACTGCATGCCTGAATAGCTAAGAGACTGTAGAGTTTGTCCTAACACTCATGGAAGTCACACTAACCTTGCTGATTCCTTAACAAAGCCAGATTAAACTAGAAATACTGTTCTAGGTATGTCAAATCATACAACTGTGATGGAACCTGAAGGGAAGAAGTCAGACTCCCTGGAGACACCAAAGCAATAAATAAAAGTGAGGAACATATTAATAAGATTTAGTTATCTTTAAGAGTACATTTAAGAAGTTACAGACATTCTTTGTTTTGTCTCATCATGGCCTTGAAGCGTGCCAGCATGGCAGAGTCCTCATTAGGCAGGTACAACATCTGTGAGCCTACCAACCGCCACAGGGGCTGCGCTGGCAAGTTGATCACCAATTTGGTGCTAATTTATCCCATCCTAACGGGGACAGATCAGATATAACTGTGTATAAGAAATGTTTGTTTCCCTCTGCTGGCTATAAGAGGGGACTGGGTTAACTACCACAGTTGCAGAAATCTGCGGTGTAGGTGCCTAACATGGCAGATGAATTGACCCTGGGTATTTCAAAAGAATTTTTTCATTTAAGCAATTGCATTTAAAACAACACTGGTTTATCACTTTATTACACCATTGAGAATGTTTTAGGAAAGAGTAAATTAGACAAAGTTAAAAAAGGTAAACCAAATAAGAGGAGTCCTATTTTATTTTTATAGAAACAGTTAGAGAAAACTACATCAGAATGAAACAAAACCTGTGGTGTTTAGTACTGTTCTTTTGGATTGGGTGTAACCTCTGATGTCTGCCCTTTGTGGTTTGTAAATTGAATAGATGCAATAATAGCTGTAAAAATAGAATATGAACTCTCTCTGTATTTCTTTAATATTTGCTGGAAAATATATTTTAGGAAAAGCAAAGAGGAAACTTCCATAAGTATTTTTTTACAAAGCATTTTCTTTGTGGCAGCATCCTTATAAATGCAGAACAAAAAAGATCCAGAAAGGATCATTTGAGAAAACGATACTAGTCTGAAGACCGCAGCAAAATAAAAAGCAGCTCTTCCCTTATGGAAAGTCAGTCAGGCATGAGTAGCAAAGTGTTACTATAATTTACCTCATTTCTTGGACAATGTCTCTGCCTCAGTTTAGTAAAACGTAGGTGATAGAGGAGTTGAGCTCTGCTGCAGGAGCAGAAATAAATGATCTGAGACAGGGAGAGGAAGGAGCTCCTTAACTCAGCCTTGCTGCTGGAACTGGACACTGCGGCTTTCATTTCCCTTGCCCTCCACATCTCCCAGGTGAACTACAACTTACTGTCTGTGGCTCTTCTCACATCCAATTGTGTTCTAATAACATGCTCATTTTTAGCCAAAAGTGGAAAACACAAGTTTAATTACAGCAAGCTTGCAGCTCATGTTTTGGATTTATTACTTTTAAAAGAATCTCTTGAATGTATATATAGTATAATGTAGGTATGCATGTATGTATATGTATTTATTTATACAGACAATACACATACAATGCATTCTGTGTGTTGCATATATATATTTATGCATGTGTGCAGGAGTACTATATATACACACATACACAAAATAAACATTTATATAAATTTTATATTTTACTTTCAGTGTCTTAAATGTGTTGACTTTTCCTCTTGGCACTTTCACAGGAATCTTGCAAATAGAATAATGTACACTTTCTGCCATGGGTTTCCCCTGATTTATTGAAAATTGCCAGAATTTCAAGCTGAAGGACTAGGACTAACTAGTCTGCACGACATTCAAGCTAAATAAAAATCTAGCAGGAGTTACTTAGCTATGAGTTGTTTTCATGCCAGAAATAAAATGGTATAGCTTTCAGATCTTTTATTTTAATTCCAAGACAACTCTAAGGGGGGCAGAAGGGCAGTGAAGCCCTTTCTTATACTGAAATTGATATGGAAAAACTCATTACTTCTAAAGATTTCTACAGATCCCACTATTAATTTTTTTTTTTTCTAAAACCACTGAGAGATCTAAAGTTTGACAAGAGGGTGCATAGGTACAGGTCAGACAATCCAGGTGGACTGAAAACTGTGTTGTAAGTGTAATGTTTACTGTTACAAGCCCTAACAAGAGTGTTTCTCCAGCAAGCCTTGCAAATTTGAACAAATTCAAACAAATTCAAAGGGATATCAAAAATTTAAGATAGAAATAAAATAATATTTCAGCCATATGTCCTCTATCTTTGGAATATATTTTCTATGAACTAAATAAATACATTTTTCTCCAAGTCTTGCCAACTAAATTCCAGCACCCATTGCTTCAAAGTAGCTACTCGGTCATTTTCACATTTCAGGTTCCCAATTTCCAGATTATCCATATGATCTTAAAGCAACAGAAGAGTTCAGGTGGACAGAAAATATTATTCCGGCCAATAAAAATACTTAGTTCTGCCTAAAAAGTAGGCCAAAGTAAGTAGTCAGTCTGACAGATGATCCCTGAGGGCATACATTGAAAGAAAAATTGTATGTAGTTAGAAATACTTTCTGGGGTGTCATATATATGCACACGTTATTGTTATGGCTGGCTTTTCTGCCCTAAAATAAAACTCTGTTAAAGAACATTTCCTTTATTCATTGTTTGTTGATGAGAGTACACCAGAAGTCTTTTCCTGCTTCTGTGTGAGGAGATAAAGACGTCACACTAAAATCAGGTTGCAATGAACATTTATGGAAGCACTCCTTTTTGTTCTACTTTGCAAAATTTCATAACTACAGTTTCTCACCTACACAGTTTTATTTCTACAAATTAATGAGAGACAAATTAAGGAGTCTATGTCAGTAGTTTTTTGCAGGGGCACACAACATTTCTAATGTGTAAGCTCTAGAGATATGCTTGAGATGTCCAAGAACAGTAAACGTTTCTGGCTAATGACGTACATACATAATTTAAGACAAAAGGGAAAAGAATATCATATAAAGATCTAACAATTATAAAAGTTGGTCTGTTCACTCAGGTAATCATGTAGGACATTGCTTACTTGCATTTTGTAAGTAACAGGCAATATATGACCAAAAATCAACATAAGACTAAGAAACCCAACAATGTGTGCTCAGACTGTGCAGTCATTGTATTCTTAGGACATTTTCTTTACACTATGGATCACCTACTTAGAAAGAAACAATTGCCAGGGAAATCTTTTTCCTAATGAATAATACAACGTACATCATTAAATTTTCATAGCAGGAATTTACTTTTAGCACAAACAATATGGAAGTGAATATTTATCCACAAAAACGCATTTCTGAGAGGCTTGCACAGCACTTGCATCAGCTATTGCGTGAATGGGAAGGCTGGCACACTGCAAAACACCTGCAATCAAACCCAGAGGTCTACCACATGGGAAGTAGGAGCTGACTGGTCCAGCTGCATTTGTTAAAGTTCTTCTTTATTTACCTTCCTCTCTGACAATTGCAACTTTTTAACAAAACAGGAGAGTCTGCAACCCTGCCCCAGACATCTCGGCTCCAAAGCTAAGCTGCTTAAAGATAATTTCCAACAGCATATCTTTGCTTGCCAGGTTTGCAAAGCGCTAACAACAATAAGCACTTCTGTAATACAGAGATTTAAGCAACTCTGTAAGTGTTCAATTAGCCTCCAAAATACCTTATTCTGTCATTTGTACTTGAAAAACTGCTTCAGTTCAAGCATTGCTGAGATGTCAAGGACACTTGTTCTGACAGTATCACGTCCTGTGTTCACATATCTTAAATACATGTTTCTTCCTAGGAAAAAGCACAGAATAAATGTTTCTTATTCTCAACAAATGAACATATAAAATATGTCAAGGATTTCTTCCCATCATGTGTCCAGCTAGGGTGGATGCATAACAATTCTCTCGCAACATCCAGCAAACAACTGACTCCCCGTGTAC
>VXAV01011931.1:50117-64738 GCA_013399715.1 Alectura lathami
ATGACAGGTTAGAGACTATCTTGAGTGTTGGCCATGGCAACAGAGGAAAGCTAGTCATCAAAAGAGCCTGGCTCCAGATGAGATGAGGGAAATTAGAAGTTTGTTGCTCTTTATATCTTGTAGACAATTCTTGGAACAAGACTCAAAGTAAGTGTGTCAAACTAGCATCTAAAAAACATTTAACTTTGTTTGGTACTTGATCGATGGTTTCTATGCTTTACACCAGATGAATGGAGAACAATGAATCCATCAATCCATTCCAACTTTTTTTTTGTTTGTTTTGGACATAATCTTCTGATAGCAGAAAATTATACTTGCTGGCCTATGTTCCTTAATTAAGATGTACTCCATTTCCCTAAGAAAAATAATTACTTTATACAGAATACTTGTCATAGTTAAAGGTACCACAGAACAAGATGAGTAATATCAGGTGTTTAGATTTCTTGCAAAACTAGGTAGGCAATGGATGGCATTGAGAAAGTTGCTTAAATTCTATCTACATTCTTTTTATATCAGTAAAACATTGTTGACACACATGTATACAACAAAAACTAAACAGATGAAATTCACAGTTACTGCTACCAGTATTAATTTCAGGGTTGCTTTTCAGTTAAATCTAGTGATCAATATTGCAGTCAGTGGACAGACTCTGTTTGCAGAACATTAGAAAATGCTTTATAATAAATGTAAATACCAAACGCTGATTCCATTGAATATCAATTACAAGCATTTTGTTTGATTTAGTGATGTATGCAGGATGTGTATCTTATCTCAAAAGTCTACCAAATTCACTATCTATTTGAAGTGGAAATTATTAGCTTGAGTCAACAAAAATCAATAGGCTTCAGATATGAAGAAAAAATTTTAAGAGAATAGAGAATGGAGTTAAAGTATAGCTTGATGACTTCAGATGTTTGATATAATTAAAATTTTCAGTGCTCAAAAAATATATTGCAATAAATGAGGTTTAAAATTTTGAAAAGTACTACCAGAAGAAAAGTCAAAACATAATATTTAAGAGAGGCAGAACAAAAACAAAGATACCAAATTCAGATTATACAGTGGTGTACATGCTCAAGTGAGATTTGGATCCACTTAGAAAAAAATGCAATGAAATTAGTTAGCTAAAAGAAAAAGCTGCTCTACCCAAAAGTTTAAATAGGATAAGAATAGCCAAAGGGATGGCTATTTTTCAAATTTACATAGCAAAACCTTTTCAAGAATGAAACTAATGTTCTATCATTTGTGAATTTGTACTCAAAGAAGGCAGATATACGTGGCCATAGCGACAAAGAAGATCAATATTTATCAAAAAANTATACGTGGCCATAGCGACAAAGAAGATAAATATTTATCAAAAAAAGAAAAGAGCCTCATCTGTAAAACTTGGGATTTCACATCTGTTTGGAACTGAATCAAAACAAATCTTGTAATGAAAAGAGTGTTTTCTGTAAACTGCATTATAAGCCAGGTTTTCTCTTACAAACGCACCCTGAATGTGTAGACCCTGCTCAGGCTCTGCCATCAGTTGTCAGACTGTGGCATAGAAATAGGCATTTGGATGGTAAGCACCTGTTAATATTTTCCTCCAAATTAGTACAAATATATAGTCATTCTCTTCACTCCTCCCCCCCAAAAAAGGAAGAAAGATAGTAGACCAGATCAAAATAAAATAAAATAAAGCATTTAAAAGCATTGCCAGATGGTCTGCCAAAAAAAATCCTGAAAATAGTTTTAGTGTTGGGACTACTGGGAGTAGAGAAGACAACATTCACTCCTTACCTTCACAGCTTTGAAGGATGCCACGCAAAGACAAGTAAGATACACACATTACTTAGGAATAGCCAAAAAATCCTAATAAATTTGAACACATAAAAAACCCTAAGTCATAGTTATTGCTTCTATGACATTTTATGGATGTCCAATTCATGGAGATATTTCAACAAGAGATTAGTCTTCAAGCCTGTCAGAACAAGACTCAACCCAGTCTCCTGCAAGTAAGACCAAAATTTGTATCTTCATAACCTATAGCAGGTCTTGCCTCAGTGTAGCAATTTAAAAGCATGTAGTATTAAAAGCTAACCTCAGTCTCATTTAAAAATTATTAAGAGAAAAATTAAAGCTATACACCTTTAACTGTTGTTAGCTGAACTGGGTATCACTAACAACAAGTAAGACTGAATAAAATAAGTATGTTCCAGATTAAACAAAAGGTTGCGTTTTAATACTGTATCATAGCTTCTTTCTTCCCTTCCATTGTTTTGCTGCTACTTACAGCTTGCTAACGAAGACTGATGCCAGTGCTGGGAGTACACGAGCTGAGATTGTGCATTACAGTAAATTAGAAATCAGGAAGAAAACCCAGAGATTCATTATTTTTATTTTTCCATGGTCTCATAAAAGAAGGAATGTATTTCTAAGGCTTATAAATATTCAGATAGTAGCCCTCTAAATTTCTCATTTTTTGACACTAATGAGAATAATCTTGACTGTAATCTTGAATTCATTTTGTTGAACAAAACTCCTAGTGCAGAAACTACTATTTTTATTTTTTGTTTGTTTGTTTGTTTGTTTGTTTTCTGCAGCAGGAATTAACAAATCACCCTTTGTGCTAATGTTTTAGCTATGTCTTTTGTTTCTTTCAGTTCCTTTTTGGGGTGTTTTTTTAATCCTCTTAGGATGTAATAGTAATTAAAACTTTGAATGAACATATTTTTAATATAACAATTAGATTTTTTTTTCAATATTTTGATATTTTTTAAACAGTTAATCAATTATAGTACCCTACTACCTTCCTATATTTGCACATAAGACATTAATTTTGACATAGAAATTGTATATAAAAAGGCTTGCATTTAAATATTTGTAAATAAACATAGTAATAACATTGATTTTTACAGAAGGAAGGGAGGAATAATTAAATAACGGTGAATGCTACTACTTTCTCTGTGCTTTGGAAGTATAGTGGGATATCATGGGTTTACCACTGCAGAAATTATGCTGCAGTAAAAGTACACCTAGAAATTGGATTTATGATTAAAGACTTTCAGTGATGGCAAAATATATTCACACGTTATTTCTAACCAAGATACAAAAACTCATCTGACTGAAAATCAAGATTCTAATTTGACAGAAGAAGTCTACTTTTTGAAAGTAGTTTCCAGAAAATGGGAAGATTTTGTCCCTGACTCTCCTTATTGAATGTACTTGGCTCCTTCACTGCTAAGAGAATTAGCAAATCTCCTAAGAAGATCACTTTTACAAGGTCTTTTACAAGGTTATTCACAAGGTCAGTTACCAGATCATTACAAGATTTGTGGCTGCACTCATCCAGCAGTGCAGCTTTTCTGAACTTACTAACACATCCACCAAAATTCCTGGCAGATTTTCCCTATTCCAGTGAGAGACTTCTGTGTTGACATCTCCCCAAATTAATTGAACCATCAAAAGTTCACTTGAACAAAACACAATAAAGCTCTACAAATGGGCTTTTCCAGCAATGCTCTACTTAAAAATATTTATCACCCACTCTAATGTCAAATTCTTCTAAACATGACTGCTATCATAAATAATTTTTCTAGGTCCTTCGGTATAATTAAGTCTCTTTAAACATAAATTTTCTGAAGCAGAGGAGTCATTTTAAACAACTTTTTCTGGTACAAGGGGAATATTTGTTACCGTTTACTTATTTTTATTCATTGATTTATTTCCCAGTTGCTATATGCTAGCAGTTGTCCTGTAAGAACATCAGTGTCTTGGGTTCCAAATGGAATATTTTACTATTTGCCTTTAGAGGACATGTTTAACTTCTATTCTTTGTGATATACATCCACATCACTACAACCAAGAAAGGCAATGTGCTGACCTGACAAAGTCATTGAAGAATGCTGTTCTAAAACTGGGCTCAACAGTAAAGAAGCACCATAATTAGCAAGTGCCATTTTAATATGCTTAGCTTAACAGTGCAGTCCTATCCTCTCAAATCAGACAGGTTCATAAAGACAGCAAAATGCACGTGCAAGTTCAGACTTGAGCATGTCCATGGACGCAGGAAGGGACTTGTACCTGAACACGTCTTGTTCAATGTTGCAGAGCATTTCTTACAGAGCAACAGGCATGTGAGCAACCCAAGCTTGTGAACAGCCCAGCTTTCTCAAGAACATTCCTGCACAACAAGATAAGGAAATCATATCTTGGAAAAACAACTGCAAGATACCACAACAGACTTACTGAAGAATAACGGGGTTGGTCAGTTAGGCACCAATCAAATGTGGTAGCTAGGGGGCGTACTTTCAAAGCACTCAATTGTAACTGAGCACATAATCTCTGTAGACCGCGTGGTCACTTCGGGAGGATATATAATCAAAACAACTGCGCAATAAACGGCTTTTTGCTGCCTTTTTACCTATGAATGCCTTGGTGTTTGATCTCCCACAGTTCAATACCTCACAACATGACTGCACCGGTTACAACCATGTTATAACATTTACCAGTATACACAACTTTCTCTCTACAGAAGCTTGAAGAAAAAGATCTTGTAGACAAGTTTAGACAATTGGTGGCACCAAATCTCAATGGCAGTAATGTTTAGCCACCAAAGAAGAAAATCTTTACTATGAGGGTGATGAGGCACTGGAAAATGTCACCCAGAGAATTTGTGGATGCCTTATCCCTAGATATTAGTTCAAGGCTAGGTTGAATGGGGCTCTGAGCAACCTTATTTGGTGGAAGGTGTCCCTGCCCATGGCAGGGGGGGGCTCACAATATTGGATAGTCTTCAATGTCCCTTTCAACTCAAACCATTTTATGAAATTGTATGAAATTTTGAATGAATTCAAGTTAGACTAGATACTAGTAGTTGGACTACAGTTAGGCTAGAATATTTCATTGCACCTCTCACCATCATATTGTTACACAGGTTCAACACAGAGCAGATCTAAATTCCTTACAAACTTCCCTTTAAAAAAAACAAGGTCAGCAACATTCAGGTATTCATCATGCCTTTTTCCATAGGCTACAGGGGCAGAACACTTAAAGACCATCTGATATCCAGAAGTAACTCTGCTTTTGTGGATCAAGGGAATTGACGTAAAGCAAGATGGGTTCTCAATCTACTCAGATAAGGGAATATATTTTGGTTGACCTGAAATCTAAGGGTAAATTCCTCTAGGAGGTAGGAACAGATTTGAAGGCAAGACTGACTTATGTAATCATAAATCTGTAGTTTGATAATACAATAATTCAATACCAAACTTCTGGACTGAGTTGCTTGTCTTAAAAGGAAAGGTCAAATGACATAACCATTTTTTGTTAGATTGTTTAAAGCAATACCAGCAGGCCCTAATGTACTACAGGTATATCTGAATGCTTGTTTATGAGTAGACAAGTATATATACCCTTTTCCAAACATAAGGTAAAAGAACATGGGGGTTGAAATAAAAACACAAGAAAACAAACAAACAAAAAACAACATGTGGATGTAGTCAAAATATTTGAAGGCTTGTAAGTTTCACAGGCTATCATTTGACCCATGGTTACTGATATACAGCAGAGATTTCTTTGGAATTTCAGACTTCCTTAAGTCCATTGTGAGTAGAAAAATACTATTATGTAAAATATGTTGAAGGCAAGTCATACTATAACAACTTGATTTAAATTGTTTAAGTATTAATATCTGCAATGCAAGTTATACACACAGTATGTACATGGAATTCAGTTTTACTTGGCACAAGAGACAAGTTGTATTCTGCTCAGTTCACCAGGCAGCATGTAAAGAATAAGTCAACTGGCAAAGATTCCACTAGAATTTTGATGAAGTATTTCCAACTAACTTTTTAATGCATTTGATATTAAAAGCTAGAGAACTTTTACTGTGGTCAAGTAAAAGCACAATAAAGGATGAAAAGCAAAGACTGCATCTTCAGTAGTTGCTTCTGATCATTTAAAAATGCCTAGTGTTTATTTTAACAACCTGAAATATAAAGACCTACTATAAAAATGGTCTGGTGAGAAGTGCTGACCTCTACAAATGCAGAATTAAAGTTGTATCTCAAATAACATCAAATAGGCCAAGGGATTATAAAGACTCTCTGAAGAGTTTAACTTTATGTACATTCTTCTGAAATATGTAGCATTAATTATTAACATGCTAACTAACAAATTATTAATAAAGATAATCAGCAGTCATCACTCAGATCTATTTGGAAAGCATTCCTCAGATTCTCAGTGTTAGAAGAATTCATTTCTGAGATGTATTTCTACATGTGCAGAAAACTACATATAGTAGTATCAAGGGTTTTACAAAAATTCCCTTTTTAATACATTGCTGTCATCAAAGATACCAGCTTCTGAAACTTAGGTCTACAGATTTTGTGATTAGGCTTGTCAAAATTGTATTACCTCAATCACCTTAAAAGAATATGCCATGTCTTCCATATATATTAAAAATACAAATATTTTTGAAATCTCATGCCACATTTAATCTCTGAGCAGGATTTTTTTTCACAGTTAAATGAAGTCATTGCTGACTCTAACTTACAAGTATTTGCATAGTCAGATTGTTATAAACCCACATAAGCTTTTCTCAGAATAAAGTTTTTCATGTGTTTAACTGATTATTTATGAATAAAAAATCCATAGAAACACAGTGAGTTGACAGCAGAACAGTTTATATGTATGTGAAAATTATGAAAGAGGAGATTTAATCCCTGGACCTCCTGTACTTTCAAGTTCTCTTGTCCCAGATCCCCCACAGTTTGCTTCCTGCATCTGATTACACTTATTTTCCTATGTCATACACATGTTCATATGCTTACATGTTACCTAGAAAATATTTGAAAATACATGTCATTAAAAGAGTGCTTCTATTTGGATAATATTATTTCCAACTCTAATTACTCAAGAGGAAAAAAAAAAAAAAAGCAACCAAAGTGTAAGTAGAAACACAATTTCCTTTTGGGATGTTTTGAATTTGTTTATGTAGTCAAAAATGAAGTATTTGTGAGAAGAGTTGTGATTATAGCTTAAGAAATGTGTTTTTGGAAATGTCATTTGAATAGGGAATACAGCAAAAAAGTTTAAATTTACATTAGCTGTACAACATTCCACGTAGTCATGTCTTGCACAATATCTACTCCACTAAATATTATTATTATAATTTTAGCAGTTTACTTTCTTACTAATTCGAGTAACTTAGAAGGCTGAGAAATGTTGTAATAAAAAGTAGGACAAATTATATGGCTCTTATTCTCTCATTGTGACAAGGCAGGTTATGAATCTGTATTGCATTCATAGAATCCTAGAACATCCTGAGTTGGAAGCGACTCACAAGGACCATCAAGTCCAGCTTCTCGCTCCACACAGGACCACCCAAACCCTGTGTCTGGGAGCAGTGTCCAAACACTCAAACTCCAGCACTTTGGGGCCATGCCCGCTGCCCTGGGGAGCCTGTTCCATGCCCACCACCCCCTGGTGCAGAACCTTTTCCTAACCCCCAGCCTGACCCTCCCCTGACACAGCTCCATGCCGTTCCCTCGGGTCCTGTCGCTGTCCCCAGACAGCACTGATCAGCGCCTGCCCCTCCGCTCCCCTGGGAGGGAGCTGTAGGCCGCCATGAGGCCTCCCCTCAGCCTCCTCTGCTCTGGGCTGAACAAACCAGGGGACCTCGGCCGCTCCTCACTCATCTTGTTCTCCATAACCTTCCCCAACTTATTTGATTGGAAATTACCACATTCAGTGCAGTTAGAATCCTTTCATGTCTTGTGGAGTGTAAACATGCACAATTATTGGGCTGCAGCTAGTACACTGTCCAAAAATCCCTAACTTGCCCCACACAATTTTCTGTCATGATCATACTCTAGCTTATCCATATGGCTACTAGAAATCCTTCTGGAAATCTCAAAACCTTCTCCTACAGGATCTGGTCCAATGTGCTTTTTGTCTTATGCAGAAAATGGGAAGAAAGATAGCACTTAACACACAGAGGCACAGACCCTCCTAAAAATCTATTCAAATGTATGAATAAAAATGTGGTAAAAGAGCCAGGAAAAAAAAAAAAAATATATATATATATATACACATACATACAATTTAGATATAAAATGACTACTAGAAGATACTATATAAATACATACAAATGTGTGTTTATCTATATTTTATATTTGTTAGTGCATATGTGTATCATTTCCCCTGACCCTTAATTCCCCATCTCCATGAATTTTCCTATCATCTTAATTTTGAATTTCACTCTAGTGATAATTTGGGAGTAAAAGCAACTCAACAGATTTATGAGTTGCTTTTGCCTGGTACTTATTTGTCCTATTATCATCATCCATTTGATTATTTTTATTTTACTAGGCAACTTAAGGATTGTTGCTAAAATCTTAATAATAAAATATTTTCCATGACTGCAGTTGTGTGCATCCAATCTATTTCATACTTTTTTTTTCTATTATTATAGGTGAATGTAAGGCTTTTTTTTATAGAGCTGAGAAATCTTTTCCCAGACTGAGTGTGCATGTCTTCTACATTGGTAAGTAACTTCTAAGCATTTATTTGAACACACATTTTTCCCTAAAGGCAAATTATAACAAAGTAGCTTTCTTCACCAGATCCATATTACAGAACATAGAAACAAAAAATCTGGAATAGTAGTGCTGATGAGGATAAATACATTTTTTCTACTTGTATCCTCATCTATCTACTCTTGGGATAAATATAATCAGTATCCTTTCCCCATATGAGAAATACTTGAGGTCTGAATTCAAAATGGAGTAATTTAGCATTTAATTGTTGAGGGTCAGAACTCTTTGAGAGTTAAAAGAGAGACTTAAAGAGCAAAATCCTTTAAAATAATCTGTTAGATTATTATAAAAATTTTATTTTCTTTACAAAATAAACTCATCCAGCCTGCAGAAAATAAAAAGAGAAAAATGTTCCACATTAAAAAGTTCTTCTCTGTAAACATGGGAGAGAATTAGAAAGAAGACTGTCATTTTCAATGAAGATAAGATAAAGCAGTGTGAAAGGCAATTAAGGTTCTCAAATGTAATGTGATTGGGTCCAGTGTCAGGGGAACTCCCCTGATTCCTAACAGCTTGGGTCCTAATAAAGACTTAAACCAAATTGTTGCTGTGCTAAGCAACATATTCTCAAGAGAAGAATATGAGAAGTATGCTTTAAAATTTAGCCCTTGTCTCAGGACAGTCTCAAATCAAGAGGCTACCTTCAGATCTGATATTTCTGCATAAAAAGCAATTCCATAATAACACACGCACACAGAAAATCCCAACCAATCAAGAAACAACACCAGGACAACAACAAATAACACACCAGGATTAAACCTCTTTTTCATAATTTATATTTTTGCCAGACTGGATCCTCTCAATGCACTCTAAAATGCATTTTAAAATGCAAATTTAAATGCGGAGCTGAGTCCCGTGCACTTGAGGAGAGCATCAGATGACAGCTGAGTAGGATTACTGTGAACCTACTACTACTGACTACTGCGTGTCAGTCTTGCTAGCCTCACATAACAGTCAGACATCTAAAGACCTTGCAGGTCTAGCACATACTGTTCAGAAGTAGCTGAATTTGTGTCTTCTAGGAGGCAAGAGTTTTGAAGGCATTCCAGGCTTTCTGGAAAGATGAGGAACAGATTTCTTTATGGGTAGAGGTGAAGGGAGAACAGGGAACAGCTGTAATGCCATGGAAAACAGAAAAAGCTTCCAACAATGTTTGTTGAATATGGAAGGTATCTGTCAACACAGGCCAGCTGCCTGTACCCTTTCTTTAGAAAACTGAAGCATGAGTTGGACCACCAGCTCAGGAGGGAAAGGCTCAGGAGGTTTACCCGTGGCTAGTGGGAAATAGGCGCTAGAAAAGAGATCTTTTCAGCACTGAGAAAGTGCTGAGAGATTAGGATTTGCACACTCTTCTGGCAGGTTTGGATTAAACTTCTGCTGCTCAGAAAGAATTATGTCTTAGATCAGGCACAATCCTGAAGCGATTTATCCTATTTTGAGATCTGAGTTTCCTAGTCCAGCCATTTCAGAGCAACATCAGAGGAGGTCAGGGCCACCTGCACCTCTCTTCTTGCCAAGGCATGCTTGTGAATGAATTATTATTTCGTATTGTCAAACTGCTTCTACGGTGGTGCAAGCAGGAAGCACTTTAAAATACAAATTTTCATAGCCAGCATTCTAAAAAAGAAGATACAGAACTGATTTATTATAAATACAAAAAGTGAATATTTCAAGATAGACCCTTACTGGGCATGTCAAATGTATGAATGTACGACTTGTTGAATAAACTTTTAGTTGATGAGAAACAAAATGATAGGTTACTATAACTAGGTTTACATTTGGATCTTTTCTGAATCACTGTATAAAAATGAATAATTGTGTGAGCACATTCCTTACATCTTTGTGCACTCGGAAAAAAATAAAAAAGAAAGAGAAATGGGAGAAAGACAAAACATTTGGATGACCATCAGACCACATTTTCCAAAAATGTATTCAATAGTTTTAAAAGGCAAACTTGGATTTTCAGGACCTCATTTTATTTTAAAACATACATACTCTACATTCTTTGGTACTGTCATTGCTTGATTGCAATCTTACAATTGCTTTCACTCTTCTTTTTTTCTTAGTTTCTAAAAGAAGAATTTGAAAGAATTTTTCTCTTTCTTTAAATATGACAAATTATTTCAACAACTAAATTTTCTGTATTTACTGAATAACAGAATAAAGTATATTTAATTTTCCTGTGTATATCTTTATTACCTTAACCAGTTTCTAGGAGACAATCCAGTGGCTATGATTTACTTTTCACATCCATATAAAGTCAGAACTGTAAATCATACTAAAAAACAAAATTGCAATCCAATTAAAAATACTAAATTTTCCATTTCTTGATTCACACATACATTCTAATTTTAACTATTAATATAACGTATAATAAATATATTTTGTTATAGGTACAATTGTAACAAACTGCATCTTCCCAGCCCACAAGCCAGAGGGCATGGAATCTAGAAAAGAAAGATCTGCATATTCTTCTGTAAATTCATATTATCTACCATAGTGATTCAGTTTAATGTTTTGCAAAGCTTTCGCTACCATCTCCAATCAATATAAAAAGACATCACTTGCATCTTCACAGAAGCTGAATTCTACTGCAAAGTTTCAGTTACTTCAAGTACTCTCCCATGAACTGCAGCAGTAACTCAGTATGCGTGACTATGTGATGAGTGCACATCAAGGGATCTGTCTAAACGTCACTGAGCTGGCACTTTAAAAGTTTCACTATTCCTGTATGTAACATGTAGCAGGAGTTTCTCAATGCAAAGAAGTAAGATGGCAAAATAATTCAGGAAGAAAATAAATGTTCAAGTTCAGACAAATTATTTTCACTCTTGCATTAAGACTTCAGTAATATTATAACCACCGAAAAGAGGCAATTTTAATATGATCTTATATTGTATTGTTCTGTGCAGAATAATTTCACATGCAAAATATGTCAGTTTGCAACTGGCATTTTTAATTTCACAAGAGCACCTCCAACTAAAACATACGCTCTAAAACAAACAGAAGATGGGATGTTATTACTTTTTAGCTCAGGGTGCTTTAAGGAAGTACAAAATCAGAATGAACCTCCTGGGTCACAAAATTTAATTCATTATCACAGGTAGCATCTAATGCATTCATTTTCCAAACTGCTCGTGGCCTTAACTTAAAATAGCTTGTGTGCAAAAAATAATCTCAAAATTTATTGCTGTGGTAGTCTGTGCCTTTTGCCTCATTTCCAGCCTGAGTTTATTTATAGTTGTTTTCTCCTTTTTTGTTCTTGTACAAACATTGGCTTTTAGCCTAAGTGGTATTTTTTCTTCCAGTTTTTAACCTCCTACTGAGTATGCTGATAACCACATGCCCTTTTGACTCTAGCCTTAGATAACAAGCTCTAGCTTTTTGAGAATGTAAGCCCCCTGCTTTCCCTATTCAGCCAGCAGAGACTATCTATATTTAATTTGAATTAATTAACCCTGAACATAGGCAAACAAAAGTAAGTTCATATTCCAGACGAGCATCACCAATATTTTTCCACTGGACATATCTTTTCAGCTCAGTCACCATTTTTTCTGGCTAAATGACTTCAGTAGTTTATGACCCTGCTGATATGCAGGATAGTCAAGTGCATTTCCACCTTAGTTTTCTTCACAAACTTCCAAATTTCAACATGAGTTTTGTACCAGTACCAGAGTGCACAATTATATTATCTAGTACTGAATTTTATCCCATTTCTACTAATTCAGTCCTAGGAAGTGATTTTTATGCAGTAACCTACCCTGTATTGACACATACAAATTTATACTGTCAATGGGTGCAATCAGCATTTTCACTATATTTCTAGCAGGGCCATTAAAGACAAGAGTGAACAAGGGGAGTGCCAAGTTCTTTTACTAAGTTGGCTGGTAACTACTCTGCTACTGGATATTCCAGTACCTGTTACTGTTCCTCCTTCAAATGGCTTTTGTTCACACCCTCCAACAACACTACTACTTCCTGTTATCTATAGCTTAGTTCTTCCAGAGATTAATTTCAGAAAGATTGTATGAAGTATTTTCTTTATCTGTTAAATCAACTATTAAATAGTGTCTCAGTCTACATAGAGATCTTTGTTATATTTTACCTTCATCTCTCTATATGTTGAACGTATCCTTTTCATTGTCTTAGTACATCTGTGCCTTCCACAAAAATCTGCAAACCAGACTTCAATAACAGGACTACTTCATATTTCCATTTAATTTCAAATAAATCAGTCTGTATCCTTCTTCTGCTAAGGTATTNTCGTTTGAAGGTTCACAGCCTATTAAACCAACAATTTTCTGGCCCGCACATATGCAGATATCCAGGCCATACCACATTATTAGCACTTGTTCTTCAGTCTGCATCTGTGAAGCTGAAGATCCATAACATTTATCTGTCAACATTATCTATCTATCTATCCCACAACTGGGATTAACGGTTTAGTCTATGTTACTTCAGTTAAAACTCTTCTCTTTTTTCCTCTGATGATTTTGAAGTTAAGAATAACTTTTCTTATAACATGGGTCAGACTAAAAGTCCATTGAACTTGCTATGCAGTCTCCCACTGTGTCTACTGTCAAATGCTTAGGGGAACAGTTTAGGAACAAGTTGAGGATTAGGGCAAGTACATGATTTTTCTTTAGATTTATCCTAGCACGTTTTCAGAGAAAGGTCTTCCTAAAGCAGAGGTGGCATCTATTTCTTTGTGTTTAGTGGCATTTCATAGATCCTTGCTTTCATCAACACAGTTGCTTTGTTCTTGAGATCTTTTATATTTTAGCAACCACAACATCTTGCAATAACCTTTAGAATCTAATTACATATTCTGTGAAGATAGCATTTTTACCAATAAAGCTTTTATTCATTTATGTCTTCTAGCCTAGCATTAAAAGAAATTAAGAAAAGTTATTTTCTATTCACCTCTACTCTAAAGTTTGTGATTCTTTCCTTTACCACTTCTACCCTGAAAACCCTTGCTTAAGGGTTTACATCACCATTGTGATGTCTTCTCATAAATTTGATCATTGCGGTTATCTTTCCCTCTACCTTTTTTGAATTCCACTCTGCTTGTCTGGAGTTGGCCTGGACAGCATCCAGCTTAGCAAAACAACTTGCTCCAGCCCTGCTGAAGCAGCTGGCCAGTACAGTTCTGTTCACACAAGGACTGGACAGCTGAGGAGCCCGTGACCAGGTAAAGGGATGATGTGCCTCTGAATAGCATGACTATCCCCAAACGGGAATGCTGAGAAGAGCAGTCAGGTATAGAAGCATGCAAGAAAAGCACAACCTTTCATAAATCAAGATGTTACGAAAAAACCTTAAGGTGCATGTTTGTGCTCAGAGTAATGCAAACAGAACCACAGAACAGAATGAGAGTAACTAGTGTTGGAGGGGACCTGGTCCAGCTCTCTGCCCAAAGAAGACCTAACTTCAAAGTTTGACAAGGATGGTCAAGTCTACTTCTCGGCAAGTTTTGAATTCTCCAAAAGACGAAAATCCTATAACTCTGCATTAGTGCTTGTTCTTGCTATGAATTATTTTTCTTACATTAAATTAGAATTTCCCTTGCTGCAGCTTTTGCCTGTTACATTTCCTATGCATCACTGAAGGGAACCTCTACAGCCAGAGAGTTGAAGACTGCAATAAGAAGTCCCTGTAGCTGTCATCTTTAGGCAAAATAAACCCAGCTTCTTCAGCCTCTGTTCACACATCATCTGCTACAGCCCCCAGCCGCACTGGATACATAGCAGAACTCCCTCAAAGAGCAGCCAGACCAAATTAGACCATAGCAGATGTAACCCACTTTCAGTCTCTGAAAGTGAATATTTAGAAAAAGAGGAAAAGTGAAAAGCAAGTTGGAAGTGATACTTCTCTCATATATACCCAGGCTCCTAGTAATCTGTGGAGTAAACAGCTTGACACAGTGAACATGGCCTTTTCAGCATGTTCACTGTTTGGTGCATTTCTACACAAAGACTCTTTAGGATGTATGCACAACAACCCTAAATTACAATTAAAAAACAAAAAAAAAAAAGA
>VXAV01011933.1:1253-42158 GCA_013399715.1 Alectura lathami
GCCCTGGGGGGGGGCTGAATTCTGGAGAACAGAATTGGAGCCATGAAATGTCTAGATAAAGAAAACAAAAGAACGCATTATTTTTTAAACAGTATTTCGTTAAAGTGTGGCAAGTTGTTCAGTTGGCTCTGGGGGCAGGGGAAAGAAATGAAGGCAAGAAAGTGAGCATCTCAGTTTATACCAGAACCCGGGGGGGATGTGGTGTCTTCAAGCATCCCTGTGAGTCCCTCTCCAGAGCTCCGACTGATGGCAGTTGGCTAGAAAACTGAGCCAAATGGTGACTCAGGCCTTAAAAGAGAGCAGACTCTGCCTTCTCTTTCTGCTGCATCTTGTCTGTGACTGCTCAGTAAGGAAACTGTCAAACAGCAGAAAACAAACCCATCGTTGTGTTCCCCATCCGCAATTCAGCAAGAAAAACGGTCCAGTGTGTTAACTTCAGGTTAGATAAGTGTGAGGCTAGCATGAAAGAGGGTGTGGAAGGAAGCAATGGAGGCATGGGATTCTCATTTTGGTGGCAGGTAACTGTTGGATTGGTTTAGCTGTCCTGTGCTGCTGGTGGAGGGTGTTTTGTGACTGAGCAGCTGTGCGGGAGAGACTAAAGGAATCCTGGTTATGTAGGCAGAAGGGTACTTTCACTCATCTCATTTTGCTTTCCTCCTGGATCAAGCTGGGAAAAATGACACTAGCAAAATGTAGTTTGGCACATCACCGCTCAATTATTGTTAATATTTTTCTAGGATAAACCCAGTCTGATTAAATGGCTTTCAAGCCTTTTTTAATCTCAAGTTTCAAAAAATCAGTAAGTGATCTGCAGTCTGTCTTCTTTCTTCCACATAAAGATGATGAAGCAAAGTCTTTGAAAAACTGCTGATTTCCACAGAAAGATTGCTCTGCATTATTAGTACCAACTGGCTTCTTTCTTATTTGATGGTTTTGACTTCTAATGTGAAGAACAGTTGTCAGGAGTTTGATATTTTTTGGTCTGTAAGAATATAGAGATTTAGAATTACTTCAAGGTATAAATATATATTGTTATATATTGTCTGGTATAAATGTGTATTGCTTTTGTAAAAGAAAAGAGCATGCAGCATGTGCTGTATTTTTTTCCACTAAACCATACAATAGTTTGTGTTGAAAAATGTCTTTTTTTTTTTTTTCACTCCAGCTTCAACAAGGAGAAGAGGCAGGACATCACAGCTCGTAAGATCAGTAAGAACTGAAACTATTTGCAGCTTGCTCAGAAGTGTTTGAGAAACTTAGCTATAAGTCTTAGCAATTTCTACAAGAACCCCTTCAGACAAGGTGAACTGATTTAATGTTAATTTAATGGCAAAAACATTATTAGCTTGTACAGAGACTTGCAGGTCTTAAAAGTAACTTCAAGTTGAATTTTAAGAAAATCAAGTATCTTAATGTTGTTTTCAGGATGGATTTGCTGAATTTGTAGTGATTGCTTTCTGGCATAACTAAAAAACATCTGTTGATGAGTGAACTGGTTCTTGCACAGTAGAATTAAAGGTGATTTCCAAGCAAGTAATCACTAAGTTTTCTTACTTATCTCACGCACAAATTTCAAAAGCGGTATGTTAACTTGTGACATGATTTTAAATGCAAGTAGTAGAAGTGGACCAGTTGTAAGTTTTTCGTTCCCTTAACTTCCAAATACAGATTTAATGATACAGGCAAGATGCCAGCATATACCCATTCATCTTTTACCCTTCTAAATTAAAACAACAAAAAAAAAAAAACAAAAAACAACAACAAAAAAATGGCTTTGGGAAAAGAAACAGTGGCTGCTGTACCTTTTTTTTTTAAATTTATTTTAAAGCAGTTGTGTCTATTCTTATAATACAAACCTGTTCAGATTTTCAGAATTCCGAAAACTTAAAACTCATGTTCTTTTCCCCTGCAGTGAGTGTTTTGGCACTTCAGGAAATAGAGTTTGATGCCCCCTCCAGATCCTCTGTCTAAGCATTTCTGAAATAAAGCGCAGTTTTGTTACTTAGATCGGGAGGGCCCTGCTACCCAAGACTTGAGAGCTTCCCTTTTAAAAATGCCTTTGAAAATGAACACTAGTGTTTGATATTCAGAGCCTTGAAATTTTTAGCTATGGGAATTTATTCCTCAATAACTTTTCCTGTGTGTTGTTCGTGCTTGGTCTCGCAAAACAGCATATCTTCCATCAAACTTACACAGTTATCAATCTGTTAGCATACACCTCCCAGAGCTGAGAGGATGGCTGTCGACCAGGACTGGAGCAGCGTTTATCCAACAGCAGCTGCGTTCAAACCTGCGTCTGTGCCTCTCCCCATTCGGATGGGTTACCCGGTGAAGGGAGGAGTGCCTCCTCCAAAAGAAGGCAACTTAGAGCTCATAAAGGTAAGTCATGTTGCACTGGAGTACGTTAACCTGGAAAATTATTCTTCGTTACGACTGCACTGCTTTGATTGGAATATTTTTATTGGGTACTGTTTTCTAATTGAAAAATATTCTGTTTAACTTCTAAATTAAATGGTAACATATCCAAACCTGAAAAAAGAATTACAAGTGAACCAAATCAGCAGGCGTTCCTGGGGTTATCATGCCTGTGACTTACGATTGGGCTGAAGTTAAGTCTTTTGCTAAGTGAGGCTGGAGGAGAGAGTGTTCTTACCTTAATCTTCCACTGAATATATTGAACTACATTTACAAATGTTGGAAATGTCATCAGAGTTTAGTAATGCCCCTTTGCTTATGAACAGACAATTCTGTTGTTTTGGTAACTCAGCATCTCTCTTCTAGATTCCCAATTTTCTGCATCTTACTCCTCCTGCAATTAAGAAACACTGTGCAGCTCTCAGAGGTGAGGATTTCTATATGTTTGCTTTGTTGTTATTTTCTTTGCCTTTTTTGGCATTTTGGGGGGTGGGGGGCAGGTTATTTATAGCTGTCTCTCTTAAGATTTTAAGACAAAGTGTAACTGTGTGATGAAGGTGTAGGTGGGATACGATCCACCTCTGAAGCTGCTTGTTTGTCAGGCTTTGGCTGGTATTCTGATAATAATAAATTGCCATTTATACAAGATAGATTGCGTGAGAGCAAGGTATGCTGGGGAGACGCATGATTTAATGAGCAGTAAGAGCATCTCTGCAGGCCAGTGAGCCAGTTAGAGCCTGAAGAGGAGGTTAGCCCAAAGAGAAGTGGAGGGAGGAGGTGATGAGAGACCTAGCTTGAATTGCCTGTGTACAAATACATAAAGCCTTTCCAGGAGGAACTGTAAGCCTGAAGCATTATGGAAATGAAAGGGAAAGCTTGCCTGATTGAGATGTGGGCAGGAACAGTGTGGAGGAGCAGCTGGTCTTTTCCAAATCAGTTTGGACGCAGAGCTTTGCTCTGAGATGGGTGACAAGCTCGTTGAGAGTTAGTGGGGAAGCCAAAAAGGATGCATTGGTGGGATCTGCCAGACTGCTGGAATAAGAAGACGAGTGGATGGACCTTTCTTGAAACAGCTGAAAAAAACCCTCACGATTACCAGCTTCCATTCTCACAGGGAGCTGCAGCCATTTGAACACCTCCTGGGAGGGTAACAGAATGAGACAGAAGCAATCTGGGAGACTTCTGGAGTGTTACAGATGATATTGTGATGCAGATCCTGGGCAAACTGACAGTGAGAAAATTCTGTTTTGCGTGTGCTAGTCACAAATAAGGAAGAACTGTTTGGGGATGTGAAAGCTGGTTGCAGCCCTTGGCTGTGAAAAAAGATGTGGAGGCAAGTACACATCACCCAAGATTTTTGCATGAAAATCTTCATGAAGGGTGAGAGAGAAGACGTAGGGAGCAGCAGGTCAGTCAGCCTCACCACAGTCCCTGGGAAGGTTTATGAAGCAAACCCTCCTGTAAGCCATTTCCGGGTTTGTGGAAAGCGTGCCTTGTCACGAGCTGGATGGTGATGGAGAGCCCTGCTTCAGCAGGCTGTCAGACAGCAACAGGCAGGGGAGGCAGCAAAGCAGGTGTCACAGGGCTGCTGTTCAGAGGGATGTCAGCAGGCAGGAAACACTGCTGCTAGGACCCTCCTGAAGTTAACCAAATGGAAATACAGATGTGTGTGCTGGGGATGGAGTAACTCACGCAGCTGCACATGGGACCTGTGGGGAGACAAAGGGCTAGAAAGCAGCTTTGCAGAAAAGGCTACGTTGGGCCCTGCAGGCCTTTGGAAGTTGAACATGGAACACCAGTGTGCCCTTGCAACAGTGAAGGCTAACTGCATGCTGGGTTGTGCTAACAGGACCTTACTGTGTCCAGTTTTGAGGAACTCAGAACAAAAAAGACATTGATATACTGGAGCAAGCCTAGCAGAGATGATGCCATGACCTGAATGAGTGTGGTTTCTTTAAAACTGTTTCTTTAAAACTTAAAAACTTTAAAAATGTTTTAAAAACATGCGTTACAGTGAATTTGAGAAAAAACAGATGCTACTTGGATTGTTTTCTTCCATTATACAGATTTCTGCACTGAATGGCCAAGTGCTTTGAATAGTGATGAGAAATGTGAACAGCATTTTCCTGTTGAAATTGAGACCGTGGATTATGTTTTTTCAGGGACATCTATTCGTAATCCCAAAGCAAGAGTAGTGACTTTAAGAGTAAGTAGTATTTTTGTTAAACAGAGAACTTTAAAAACCCAAATGCTTGGCTTTCTTTTCAAAGCACTTACAAATATGGGAGTATGGGAAATGGACCGTCTCTTTTTTTTTTCTTTTGGTGAGAAATCTCAGTCAAATACCATCAGAGGTCAGAGGGCCTGATTTTTTTCTTTGACCTTTCATCATTGTTTGTGGCTGTTGCCCTGCATATAATGAGAGAACTGCAGTTCTAAGTGTCAGGTGTTGTTTGAAATGGCTGATCCATGCTGTCATCGTGGGGATCTCAACTGACCTCTGTCCAAATCAGTATTTAGTCAGTGTGCTCTAAATTGAGATGCTTGATATTAATTTGCTGGAATATTATGGAGACAAATGTGGAATTGACAGTTTGTCCAAAACCATACTGAATATTTAATTCCTAACTTGAAAAGGCAAAGTTCAGGTGAAGGTACAGTAGAGCTGGGAACAAAAGGCTGAGAGCCAGTGAGGAGAAGGAGCGTCTGCTCTCTAATTTTGCTGAGTACATGCCCGGCAAAACTGGAAGGTCTTGACAGGCACCTGTTTATCTCGTTGTTTATTTCCATGAGTTCTCATTAAGTGATACATGTATTGGGTGAAGGCAAAAAAGCAAATCCTGACAGGAAGGTGTGTAATAGTGCCCCTTACTTGGGGTAGTGCAGATAGAATTAAGCCAAGACCACCTCTTTCTGCATATCACTACTTTATTGGTTGTAAATGGTGTATTTTCTCGTTCTAACCTTCATATTTCTAGATGCACATTTCTGTTAACAAATAATGGTCTTTTGTACACTTCAGTATGGATAAAGACATGGTAACAGTATTCAGGGAAGAAAATCCAGGAAGCAGCTTTAACAAATTGGAAACTGTGTGTACACATATTGTATTGTTTTTTCTTTAGTCATGTTTAGTAATAACCCAGCGAAAGCAAGTTAGTATTTCTTGTTTCAGTATCAGCTGGAATCTGCTTGTACAAACTCACTAAGTATTTGCAGTTTTTCCTCAGCCCAGGCATCTGGTAACGATGGTACAAGGAGGAAGTGCCTGGATAGTTTGCTTTGCATTGCTTTATTGCTTTTTCTTTTTCTTTCTTTTTTTTTTTAAACACTAATGATTAATTATTTCAAGTATAGTCTACATTAAATTTTCTCTCTTTTGTGCTGAATTGTGGCATAATTAGAGCATCTCTATAGATTCCTGTTTTCTGTTTTTAAACATGCATTAGGAATATATATCTGGCACCCTAAGCCTGTTTTGTTTCTTGTTCCTTTGGCATGTTTTAAGTTTTTTTTTTTTTCTTAAGAGATGCGAAAATAATTGCAGAGATCCATATATGATGTTCTCAGGAGGGTTACAAGGTGTATTTGATGCACAGCCTCTCTTGTGCCTGTCCTCATGGTGTGAAAGGTAGGACTGCAGCTTTTGAAGATGCCTGCTGAGATGAGATTTTAGCCTGTTCTAGAAGCAGCATTGGTGGAGTCAGTAATGGTTACGTTCTGTTGGTGGAGAAGTCAAAATACTGCATGGTGACACCCTTATAGCATCTAATCATGGCAACTGTGAACAGCAGTCCTTCGCTTTGTCTGAAGGATGCTACGTCTTGCCTTTTGATTGTAAAACTTAGTTGGCTGAAATTTGATTTGGTTTGCATTGACTTGAATATGCACTTCACACAGGTGTCACCAGTAGTTTCCCCACCTCGTTTTCCTCATTGCATAATGGAGTTTAGCTGTTAGTCTCTTACTTCAGATCCATGGTCAAGAGCAAACTTTCACAGATTTGTATGTATCATGACTAAAAGGAAATGCAGTGTCTCCGTGAGAATATAAGCCTCTGACTTTATTCTGGGTTGTGAATGTGCAGGAAGAGGCACACGTTTGACCTCCCCATCGCTCCCATATTTGTGGCTTTCTAGTGGAGGGATGCTGACATTCCCAGGTCAGCAGTGGGCATGGTATCACAGGCAGGGCGAAGAGCTCGGCTGCTTGGAGAAGCAGCCCTGATTTTCCTCCCAGTAAAAGTAGTGGGTTGTGAGAATACCTAAATTTCTTGCCTTCAAAATCATGTAAAATGTTACTAGGTGCAGGTGTCTTCTGTTAGATGCGGCTCTTGAAATGCAAGGTGTTGGGCTAGGAGTCAGGGACAGGGCAGTGGAGAGGATCATTCACAATGATACACGCATAAATAGGTCTGTATTTCCCTGTCTGGGGCTGCCCATTAATGTTAACTGGCCTTGATTCTTGCAAGGCGTTCTGCAGATGGGTGTTGTGCGTGTGTAGTAAAGGAGGAGGGGTTGGAGTGGGCGACAGAAATGGAACAACTACCCGTATGCTTTTTCAGTTAGGGTGTTCTGATCCCAGACTTCATTAATAAATTCATTCTCTGGTATTTTCTGATTAATCCTCTGACAACAAAATCTGCCTACAGAGAGAGAAGAGTAGGATTTAAAGGTGAAAGCAGATGGCACTGGGTGAGATAGTTGTTGGGTTTGTATCAACAAGAGCTTTTTCTGTTTGTTCTGTTGCAGACAGATAAACGTTCTGGTGGATCTTCATTGTAACACTGTTAAGGAAAGAATGAGAACTTTAAAAGATTTAAAATATTCCAAAAAGATTGCATTTGTTCTGAGTTCTTACTCTAGATGCTCATTTCTCATCCCTTGCAGCCTAGTGTTAGGGTGTTATTGAGTTTATTGTAATGTGTTCCCAAGTGGAATTGGCCGAACTGTGCCAGGTAGCAGAATGCTACAGGACTTTAAACAATACTTTAAGATTCTTTGTGGAGCTCTAACTTGTCTAAAATCCAACATCAAGTAGTCTGCAGCATTCCAGCTAACTATTATAAGCTCTCTATATCATAGAACCATAGAACCGTCAGAGTTAGAGGGGACCTTTAAAGGCCATCCAGTCCAGCTCCCCTGCAGCTAGAGGACATCTACAGCTGGATCAGGTTGCCCAGAGCCCTGTCCAGCCTGACCTTGAGGGTCTTCACGGACGGGGCATCCACCACCTCTCTGGGCAACCTGTGCCAGTGCTTCACCACCTTTATTGTAAAGAACTTGTCCCATTTCACCATGTCCTGTCACATCCTGTTTTTGAAGCAAGTAGCCATGTACGTGCTTGTCACATTGATATGACCTCGGATTTTTGTGCTCCTGTAGCATAGGTAACAGACCAGATAGCTTTCAGATTTCACAGGAAAAGCAAATTGTGTGCAATAAAATCATAACTGTTTCAACCATGAATTTCAGGTGGTCGCACTGCACGAAGGCCACACCTTAAGAAAACGTGGTTTACAAAAACTTATTTGCAAACATTTAGTAGCTGAGAACATCTTGCTTTACTTTTCATACTCATTACTATACAGGGAAACTAGCTTCACAGTAACTTCTCTGTGGGTTGTTTTTGTCTAAGTCACTGTTACTTCCCTATAGGCTATGTTTGTGGGTTTTCTGGCCTTGTAAGAGATGGGAAGCTGCTCACACTGTTGTTTGATCAATGGAGTGAGATCAAACAGTTGTGGTCCCTTATCTTCTTGTGCATCTACATGCATCTTTGTATTTTTCTATTAAACTTCTAATAGTGCTGTTGAGAATTTTGAGTTGATGACTCTTGACCTCTTTCCTTCTCTTCTGAGTGCTTGTAACAAATGTCTTTGAAATGTCTTAGTATTGACTGTGCTGATCTGTATCTCAAGGAGGTACATGTGAGTATGAAGTAAAGTTATGAATGAAACTGACAGCTTTTTTTTCCTCTGAAAGAAGTTTAAATAGAAATATTCTCTCTCAGCCCCTCTGGTATTTGAATCAGAAGAAATTTATTGCTTGAATATTCAGATTTATACTTGCCTTGTGCTAAAAAGTTTTTGGCAAGTGATAGAATTGGAAGAAACTCTAGAAATGCATGCTAAATAGCTGTCCTTTTAATTCCTAATAAAACATCTCTCTAACCATATCTGACGATGTTTTCAGGGTGCTGAGACTGAATTTCTGCAAATAATTGAAGGTGCTTTCTCTTGTACTTGAAGGTTAAACTTTCCAACCTGAATTTGGATGACCATGCAAAGAAGAAGCTCATTAAACTTGTAGGAGAGCGGTACTGCAAGGATACAGATGTTCTCACTATTACAACAGACAGGTATGGCTACAGGAAGGAAAAAATGCCAGTAGCAATGGTTCCAGTATAGAAAATATAGAACCTGTTCTGATTGTATCAGTTAATGTCTTAGTAGCTTGTTTGTTTTTCTTTTTTAGGCTAAAATGTAACTTAAGGTAGAAGTACCAGTGCTCCTATTCATAAGTGTTAAAATTTGAGTGGACAAATCACATGATGTCAAACCTAATATTTGTTCAGTATGACCAGATATCCCATGTGCAAATCTGTGTTACTATTATAAAGTAGTTGCAGTGTATCACAAACAGCTTCTGTAAGTTGTAACAATTGTCTAAAGAAGTTCAGGCAAGAATAATGAGGACATCGGTGCTCAGACACTTTTCAGTGTTTTGATGTTCTTATTATAATTTGCTTTTCCATCATGAATTTCCTGTCATTCAGTAGAAAGTACTGTGTTATTTCTACATAAATATTAAATGGATAAAGCTGTTGTCTCTCTTGCATTTAGGCTTGGAAGTCTGGGTAGTTTACTGGGACCGCTTGAGCTACAAACAGTTTCATTTCCCTGGCAAAACTTATTTTGTGGCTAAACCATTAGGATAGCTGAAGGGAGCTTTACCTCTAGGGTATTTGTGAATGGTCTCATGCTGCATTCCTGAAGGACTTTTTAATGTGCTAGTTAATATTACATTTCATTTCTAGTAAATGTTTTGGCAATATTCATTTCTTTCTAGGCTGTTATTTAAAGTACTTTTAAAATGAGATTTCTTCAGTATGAAGGAAGTATGAGGAGGAAGCTTGAAGGTGCATCGGGGATCAAAAAATGTATGCTTACTAGACTTGTTTCTAATGGCAACTTTTATGACAGACAGCCAGTACTAGAAGTTTCAGAAACTACCTCTGAGGAAATGCACATTATTACTAACTCATTGTGAACTCAATAACAGGTAATCCAATCTCGATATGTTGCAGCTTTTTAAATTGGAAAGTAATAGCTTGAGTAATGTCTGTCAATAAAAGCTGGAAGTAGAAACACAAAATAGTTCTTTTTTGGAAATGCGAAACAATTGTGATTAATTCAGAGTTAACTAGGGTCACCAAATAATTTCAACTGGAAAACTGAACAGCCTTTTTAATATCTTGGTTTGAGCATAAATCCTCATAAAATGCAAAAAAAAAAATAAAGTTCATACATTGTGACAACACTAATTCTTATTCCTTATGATTCCCATTGATCCTTAGAACAACTTAAAAAGTTCATAATTTATAGTTTTTGTGTAACTTCTGTCATTGAAGAATACAGTTCCATAGTCAGTCTCATGAACCCTAAGTCAGTACTACTGCTGGGGGTATCTGTCCCTCTGGTATAAAGAAAGGAAAACAGGAACCTGTTGTTGCGAGCACCATTCCTCGATCTGGTTCACTGCAGAGTTGCTGGAACTGATCCAAGGGGGAGCATGGAGGAGAAGGGGTTGCAGGAATGCTCCTTTTCATAGTAGTGCCAATTTATGCCTAATTAAATGATTGTACAGCTGTAAAATCATTTGGGATTACATGTTTAGGTCTTTTCCATTCAGAATTGATCTGGATTCTGTTCTGTAATTCAGATCTATCATGTCCGCACAAAAGAGAGAGATTAGGTAAGGTAAAACATTGCCTGCCTGGTTTGGCTTGGCTTGCTGTTCCCTGGTGAGCTGGTAAGCAGTACTTGGGGTTCTGTGTTGTGTGCGGGACAAATGGCCTCCTAGGTCTTGGTGTAAGGATTGCTCCTTCTGTGCCTGCTCTGTGTCCCTCTACAAAAGAGAGGGGAGCTCTTACTTATCAGAAAGGTGGGAACCAAAGCAGCCTGTTGGAAGAGGCGAGTGTCAGAAAGAGACAGGAGGTTGCTGGTGAGCAGCATGAGGAAATGATTGATGTCAGCAAAATCTCAGCAGGTGGTTTGGGTGACTAGTTTTAAGAGCTACACTGTTTACGCAGCACCTTGCCTTATCCTGACAAATTTTACTGGTGATTCTGTTTTGACTTCAAACTACACTGAGATAAGCTTTTCTTGCCTAAATTATTGACAAGATCTTCTGTTCTGAACTATGTTTAATGGATTTTTTTTCACCATACTCCTCCCTTGACGCCTGGGGGAAAAAAATCAGATTTTAAGGGGATCCAGACTAATGTATGTTGAGTTCAACTTTAGTTATCTCTGTTAGAGAACAAAGCGGAATCCAGCATCTGTTAGTCTGGTTTTTAACAGTTCCTCAAGATCTGTAAGTTGGTTTTGTACATTTTCCTTCAGATTTGCAGATGCCTGTTCTCCCACATTTTTGATGTTCGTGCTTTTATTATGAACTTCTTCTTGACAATGTGTAATTCAGAAATGTGTGAATCAAACACACTTTTCCCCAAAATTTCCTAGCTTACAGATTAGAAATTTTGGTAAGTCAAGTATTTCGTTCAAAAATGTGTTTACAGTGGTTTGATTTCTGAAAGACTAGCTTTGTTTATGAATTTTTCAGGTGTCCACTAAGAAGACAGAACTATGATTATGGAATACACCTCCTCACAGTTTTGTACCATGAATCTTGGGTAAGCAGCTGGGAAAAATATCTCTCATGCACTCGCTCTCTTCTCCCCCCTCTCCTATCTACTTAAATTGGAAACTTGCAGAATTTCTGTGACTGTGCACAGCTTAGGGTGTATTATCTTTGATTCTTTTCCTCTTCCCCATCACTTTACTTCAAATTCAGTGTTTGAGGCTTAATTCCACAGTCAACTTAGACTTCACTTCATTCACTTCACAAGTGCTATACTGTTTTTTGTGTATGTTGTATCTATAACAGGAGCATCAGAAGGTTTGGAATTTTTGGAAGTAAATTTCCCTTTGAAGACATGGATTTTGTTTGAGCTGATGTGAATTGGCTAAATTAGCTAATTCAGATTATTGAATCTTGATTTTTCATGTATGAGTATCTCACGTCTCATGATGCTGTTTGTTTGCTGGAGAGGACTTCCTGGAAGAGCTTGGTTTTACATGACTGTAAAAGTGAGTGTGTGAATCAGGCTGAAAATAATAAAGTTTCAGCTTTAAAGATGGAAACAAGCCTATCTGAAAAATCAAAGGGCATGTTTTCAGCTTGAAAGTTATAAAAACTAAAATATAGCCCAATTCTAAATTCTTTCCGCTTATTAATTAGAATCTGTTCTAGACCAAGGCTGTAACTTGGAAGTATTCTGCTTTTTAAACACACTCTTAGAAATTTTACCTCAAGCTGGAGGAGTGAGGACTGAGAGTTCTCTTCTGAGCTCCCTTTGCTCAGAAAGGGACATGGTGCCCAGCTTCTGTTAGCTTTAGAGTTTCATTGTGTCACAGTTAGTGTCCTGAATATACCTAAAATTATTCGAACTCTGTACCTAAGTATTTTCACCTCATGCAGAACCGTTTTCTATAATCACTCAGTATAGGGTGTATTTGGAATCTTTCCAAGTGGTTCATTTTGTTAAATGATTACATATCTGAAATGACCAATATAAATGTGTATATTAAAGGTACTATTCCAGTTTATTGATATTTTATTACATTTCTGACGTTGTCTTCTCAGTGTGTTAAGACATCTTCAGACCCTAGCTGTTTTTCAGTGAATTCTTCAGACTTCTCTGTTACGATTTTGTGGTTATTAAGTATTGCCTCCAACAATTTAATAACCATTTTGTACAGAAAACAAGTTAGGCTGTAATGAAATTACTGTGGAAAACCCGTAGTTACGTTTTGGATATCTGAACTTTGTTTCAAGGTAATTAACTGTCTGAGACTGACAGAACAGCCTAAAGCCTTTGTGTGTTCAGTACATTTCCATAGATGCACTCTTTAAGTTGCAGCTGATTAGCTAAAAAACTTCACAGTTAACTGTTTTCAGTTGTTGTGCAGTGTTTAAATGTCCATGTTTAGCATTGTTATGAATTTCAGTGTTCTTCATTTTGGTTATTGCCGTGATGACCCAAAAACATAATGAGGATGTTGAGCTGTATCTTCTGCTCACTACAAGTTTCCTTGAAGAATGTAATTGTAGATTGCATCAAATTGAACTCACCTTATGCCAACATCTTAAAAGATGCATTTGCTTTACAATTGCAGTGCTTTGTACACATGGGGATTGTTCTTCTGAACAGCATTACATTGCATTACAGATCCTAAATGAGTGATGGATCGGCTTCCAGTAGTAAGCAATGACAAGAGAGCTAGGCACTGCTGANAGGGCCATGCGATATGGCTACGTGAGTGTTCAGTGTGTATTGAATACGCACAAGTCTCTTGCCCTTTTATTACCTTTCAGCTTCCCGGTTAATATTTGATGAGTTCATCAATCAGTTGCAATTGTCTTTGATTTCCATGAAAAATTGATGGTCTGCTGTGACATGTTTTGTTTTGTTTTTCCATGATCACTGGTAATCCCTTTTAATAACTCGCTGAAAGCTAGTTTGGATACACTTTGTAAACCACAAGCAAACATTCTGTGGTCTGTTTTAATCTGTTTGAATGTCAGATTCTGGGGGCTGAGGGAAATTAGCCTGCCATGCAGGCAATAACATCAGTCCTGTTTGCAGAACTAATTGTGAGATTCCATGACTTGCCCAGCAGAGCAGGGCCACACTGTGGTGTTCATGCTTGTGCTTGATAGAGTTCAGTAAAATGATGAGTGCAGTGTTCCGCTGTTGCTGAGTGAAAGCAAAGCTAACTGCACGTAGTTCTCGCTATTAATCCTGAAAGTGTTGCACACTATCTCTAAAATGTGGTGTAACTGTCTGATTACGTTGTTACTAGATTTTGTGAACCAGCAAGCATGTAAACATACTAAAAAGCGAAATTGCTGATACACATCAGGAAATGGGACTTCAAGTGTAATTACATTTTAATTCAGTGATGTATCATTCTTTTACCATGATTATGAAATAGAGCACAAAAACAGTTTAGGAGTTTGAAACCTGTTTAAAAGAACGGCTGTTCTTTGTGGCGTTGGAGAGTATATAGTGAACAATGTGCTATACAGCTCTATTGTGTAAGGAAATGCATTTCCAGCAGAGTTATTTTTAAAGTAATGAGTATGAAGAGTTTGATTCTGTGTGCAGAAATAATTTCTCTCAGAAGGCAAAATTTTATCAGTATCTCAACAGTTGTCTCTAGTGCAGATTTTCTTGTATGCTCTCCAGTGTCAGCTTCAGTGAAAACCCAGGGCATCCACATCTCAGCAGCTCTGTTGATGTAGCAAGTAAAGGGCTTGGCTGGAATGAGTTTGCAAGAATTCTTGTCGTAATGGGTTTGCAGTTGAAATGTGCAGCAAGTTTGTGCCAGACAGATAGGAAAGGGGGAAGATTATCAACGAGTGGTTACACGTTTTGCTCCGTCTCAAAGCTCTGAATATGGTTACAGAGGCTTGCTTTCTTGCATTGGGATGTGGGGACGGGAGTTTGTTTGCGTTTAAATAAATGAATAAAAGGTTACATAAATATATATTTATATTTGAGAGATACCACAACCAAAGTGTGGGAAGCAAGAGGGTAGACTAATACACTAGAACTAGCATTTTTGTCTCCTCTAACTTGTCAGCAGTCCATGGATAATACAAGAAAATAGACTAGCCAAAAGGGAAAGGCTCTGAANTCTGAATGCATGGGGAGAAAAGAAGAAGGAGAGGAATTCAAAGGAAGGAACAATTTTACTGATTTTTTTGGTTTTATGACTTTTAGAGGAAGAAGCAGAGTTTGAACATTGTAAGAGGGAGGGAAAGGGGAAATGCATGGTGCAACCACTGGTAAATGTTAAGATGAAGAAGCTAACAGAGGTGGCAGGAGTGCGAAAAGGTACTGGCCAGGGCAAAGAGAGGGTAATTAAGACTGTATGTTTATTTTCAGGAGAAGTGGGATACCCCCAAACGCTACTCAGTAGTAAATAAGCCGTAGGAGTTGGTAGTTTAAAGTAGTACTGTATTTGAAACTCTCCTGTCTTTCCTATCTTCTTGTTTTCGCACATAAATGTAACCAATTGACTTCAGCAAAATCCTGCTAAAGCTGAGGGCATTCAGGACCTTTTCGGGTTGTGTAAGAGTTTTTATGAAAACATAATGCAGTGTTAGCAATTGGCATTTTATCTGTGTTTGCACAAATAAAAGCCCTTGATTTGGAAGCAGGAAGTGTGATGATTTTTTTCATCCTTTAGAAAGTATTCCCCTATGGAATAATATTGTCCTTACTGTTGGCAGAGGATGTGTTGTTTTCTGGCAGTCCATGTTCCTTTCTAGCGGACCAGATTGCATGCTTATTTGTTTTAGTAGGGGAAGGAAGAGAGGAAGAAAAAAGTGAAATTTTTGTCTGGTTCTTCATCTGTGCACTGTTACCATGGTTTCAGATGAGATGCATGTAACACAGAACAGCCATGGGGAAGTTGTTCAGAATATTAGCAGCACCTTGGTGGGTTGATAGTAGTTGCTTGGCAAGACAGCGCACTGGTTTTTGAGATGGATGTGAACACTGGGAGCAATATTAATTTGCACCTACATGTCATACTGCATTCTTGTTTCAACCTATTCAGATCACAGGTTGGCTAATGAAGCTGTCTGAATCTAATGGCAAGGTCAGTTTAGGTGGTCTATTACTTAAAAAGATGCAGAAGTAGCAGGAGGCATACCATCAGATCCCAGAGTGATGCATTTGGCAGCTTAGTTTTGATAAATGGAGATAGATGTCAGGCACATGAGTCAAGTTATCTTGGAAACATTCTCTGACTCCTTTCAAATTATTCGCCAGGATTGTGCCTGGAGTCTGATTCACCAAATGAAAGGGTGAGATATATTAGGCAGATTGTTAAACAACAATCAGAGTTGTGTTTCTGCTGTTTTACGTGATGGTATTTCTTGAATGCTGGAACAGCGGCTCTAAGAACTTTAATGTAATTTTATGGTGTAAAGTGGTTTTAAAGAGTAATCGTTTGCTGCCCTCAAGCGGTTAAACAGAGCATAAAGTGATTTTTCACACAACTGGGATTAATAGTTTGTCACTAAAAATTAAAGCCCTGTTATGAGTTTAAAGCAAAAGGGAGAACTAAGTGGAGCAGAGAGTTAAATTTCCATTAAGGAGGAACACTGAGAGTAGTTATAAAGGGGAGGGATCTGGAAAAGATAGAGTGAGAAGGAAATAACTCAAAGTTGTTTTAAACTAGTCAAGATTACAAAATTTGCAACAATCTTCCAAGATCCTAATGCATATGATTTTCAACATACCCAAATGCAAGATGACGTGGAGTGCAGGATATCGTTCTGCATTACACAGCTGAGATCTCAGAAGGTGATGAGTGAACAGTTACTCTGGAGAATAGAAAATGCAAGGGCATCCCTTAAAGGAAGTTGTGATCTGACATACTAAAGGCACTAATAATGTTGTGCATGCTTTTGATCTCTCTTGGTTTTTCTAAAAGTTTAAGTATGGAAGTCTGATTTAAAAAAAGATTTGAGATGTAAAAAGAACAGTAAGGAAGGAGGAATATAGGAGTGGAGATAACAGGAAGGTGGCTTCTGACAGAATATGTGCAGTAGTAGCCAGAGGTCTTCTGGGTGTTTGCCTAGTGCTTGCATTGCAGTTAATACTTGAGCTGAAAGGACAGGACAGGATGGTGGGAGAAGGAGAAAGCAGTGGAATGGACAGGCAGTGTAACACTAGGGACTTAATTAAATTCATCTGTGAACCCCCAGAGCTGTGTGTTTTGAATGCATGTGAAGATGTCCCACCTTGCTTTCACTTTCCTTTTACAGTAGAGCATTTAACTGCAAGACACTGACAGGATGAAAAGTGTCTGTGTGCATGCAGCTGAATGAATACTTTTACATAACCATTGGTGATGACCCCGAAATCCATTGCAGAGATTTCCTCCAGACTTGAACTGGCACTTCCACTGTATTGCTTTTTTTCATCTACTGTCGTTTAGAGCCATTACAGGTATGCATATTTTNCTGAAAATGTGAAAATTTCGAGACCTAAGCAGGACTTGTGAACACTCACAATGTTATGACACATAGGTTGTAGGATTAAAGTGGGAGATGGAGGGAGACACTCAAGTCTTGCTGAAACTCTCTCCCTGGGTGTGAAAAAGCTCAAGATGCACTGAACAGAAAAGGAGGGCTATAACCCAGTGATTAGTGAGCAAGACAAATCTAGAGCTCTGGGCATTGTTCAGAATAATTAAAGACTTCTTAGTGCAAATGTCCTGACTTTGAGATCTTAGAATAATGAAGTGTGTACTAATTGTACCCGAGTGTTCTTTCTCAGTATGTCCTTATATAAGTAACACAAACTGAGGCTGAGATAAGGGTGATCTCTAAATGCTGTGATACTTTGTTCTGAAGTATTATATTTCTTTGTGCGCTCATCAATGACCAAAATCTAACAACTTGCAAAGTGTCTTTATCATTAGTATCAGTCAGAAAAAATAAAGCTAAGGGGCATAATAGATATTCAATTAGATAAACTTTCTTTGAAGATCTGAAATCAAAAATTTAAAGAATGTTACTAACAGGAAATGCTCCTTGCAGCGAAAGAAAGTTAAACTACTTCATACGTCTTGCTTGGAACCACAGGGGATGAACATTCAAACATGGTTCAAGAATGTTCAAGCATGAACATTCAAGGTTCCGAACAACGGTGCAGCCGCTTCAACCCAGGGAAGCTGTGTCATTACTCTTTTGAAAGAGGCAGTCTAGTAGCTGGTGACTGCTGGGGATGCAAAGTTAGTTAGTGACACAACCAGAGATGAAGCCTCTGAGTGTCAGTAAGTGTGAAACCATCTCTTATATCCACTATTATTTTTTGAGGTGAAGTTGTGTTGTGCTGTTCTTGTATCCAGTCTCATCAGATAGGTCTTGCCTGTTTACAAATGTACGATATGTCTCCTTAGCTTACTTACTAAATAGTACAGTTCAGTGCTTTAATACAGCCAAAGAGATAAGTACTTAATTATTTTGGCAACTCCTCTTTGGTTAGAAGGTACACAGTAATTTGGAATATGCTAGCATAGCTCCGTCATTTATTACCTGAAAATCTGTGATTTTTGTACCACACAGACTATGTCCAATTTCCATGCAGTACTAAGAAACAGGTGTGTTTGTTCCAGCCTGTATAGAGTCTGACATTTGATTTGTGTCTTTGAGAACTGTCCTCCCCCTCGAAAGAAATTGCCACTGAAATGTGTTCTTTGCTAAACAGTATTAATTTTTTAAGCATTCAGACCATTGACAATGTTTTTAATTGCCTTAAATATTTGTGTGCCAGCTACAATTTTGAACTAAAATGTTTTTCCTAAAAGAAACACCAAGATCAGTTCTCACGTCTTGGTGGAGGTACGGTGGGCACCGTCTTGTTGGAAGTAAAATCAGTCATTCCCAGAAAGTGTACAAGTTGCAGGTGAAACGGTTGTGCATAACATGTCTCAGTGCACTTGACCAGTAAAGTACCTTTAAAAAAGAAGGTCCAGTTAGCTCACCTCGATGAAAAGTTGCCAGGACAATGGATCGGATGAAGAGGTGCGGTTGAGTTTCCCCTGCGTTCTCCTCACTTAACGCCCCTTGCCTTCTGCCTGCGGGGGACCTTAAAGGATGAGGTGTGCTGTAGAAAACAACTACACTGGCCGTACTTCGGGAAGAAATTGAAAGGGCATGTGCAGCAGTTAAGTGGACACTATGGTCAACATTGCTCCTGCAGTAGTTCTCCGTAATCAGAAGTGTCTGGATGCTGATGGTAACCACTCTGAGCACCTCTTTTAGTTGCAGAAGTCAAACATGACTTGTATTCGTCTTTTGTTATCGATATATATTGAGTATTACAATTCTAATACAGTTTTTTCCTTTCTTAAAATGTGTATACATTTTGTTGGCACCCTCTGTACTAGGAAGTGTATAAGAAAAATTATGCTCACGGTGCCTCTTGTTTAGTACGAGCCTTACGTCCTTTGGTTTTAGATGAAAAGGTGTTTCAGTGGTCCCCCCCAGTTCTTGTTGGAAGTTCTAGTGAGAGAAACAGTTGAAATTACCAGCTGAGCGCATCATCAGCCAGGCTGGTTAATGCTTACTGGAATTCTGAATTAACTGTGGTAGAATGAAGCAACTGGTTTTAATCAGTTCATTGAAGTGTGCGTTCATTGTCATTAACCTGGTTCATTACTGTGGATTCTAGAAAAGTGCTGCACAACTCTATACTTGTATTCCAGTTTTCATTGTTTTATTCTCTTGTTTGTAAGAGGCTTACTACATTGTTTACTAACATCTAAAATTTGCAGAGAACAAAACAGAACTTGGAGTGGAGACCTACTTTTTGAAGTTTTTCTTTGTCTCATTTGCTTCATAACACTTCAAACTGAGACTACAACAGTTGTAGCATGTCCACTATTCAGAGCTCGTGGGCAGTAGTCTAGCTAGCTTTCCTTTTGAAGTGAAAATACAGTTCACTTTCTCCTCTTGCAATAAATCTGGTTGAAAGGGTGTTTGAGTTTCACTCAAAATAGTCAACTTGCAAAAATCTGGTTGCTGTTCGGTTTCCTGTTTGTGATGTATGTCTGGACCTGTGTACAGCAGGATAACTTTTCATTTTGAGGCATGGCCACCAACACTGCAGTAGTGGATACAGGCTTCTTGCAGTAGGGCTGGAGAATAGATTTTGAAATCTCTCCCTACCATCAGATCCCCTCCTGCCTTCCTCATCCCCCCCAGCAGTCAGATTTTCTTCTAAAATCCATTTTGACACTCTGTTTTGCTGGGAAAGATTCCAAGAAAGAAATACTTTTTTCTCCTCCTTTAAAATCTTCTCTGTCTCAAAAGAGGCAGGGAAACTCTGGATCTGTTTATCAGCATGTATCTCAAAATTTGTGCAAGGAAAGGTTTTCTTGAAGAAATCAATGTCATAACTGTAATTAGTACTTTTTGTCTCTGCTGCAACTTGAAGATGTTTAAAAGCCTCACAGCGGTCCTTTGTTTGAACTTCAAACTTGACTCTGGCATATGAGCTTGGCCCAGAGGCTGACCAAGGGGAACACCCATATTCCCTTACGCTCGAGAAACCCTATCCCTGTGAGAGAAGCTGTTGCTTTTGGAAATGTCTTGGATAGCCTTATACAGACAAACGATAGGTATGTAAAACAGGATGACATTCATTTTGAGCATGTGTCAATCTCAATTTTGACTCATCTTTTTCAGACATACAAAGAATGACTTAGCAACGTACTGTACTATTGCTTTAGCAATACAGATTAGAGCACACCCTTTATTTCACTCTAGGAATTGAAAGAGGTTCTTTTACTTCTGTGTTGCATTGTGTCCAGGTTCTAATGTCCGTCATATGAGCCTTTTGGTAATGTTAATCACAGTTTCTGACTGAACATTTGGACTCTGTTTTGAAAGACAAGAGATTGCATTCACCGGATGCAGGATTAGTGTTTTTAAACTCAGATAGACAGCCCAAGCCCAAAACATGACCATGAAAATGAAAGTACTTCAAAGTGTGATTCTTATCTAGTGGAAATAAAGGATAGTGTCAGCATTATTTACATCTGTAGTACACAAAATAGATATTTGTACATTTATAAAATACATAAGCATTCAGATGTATCTACAACTATGTATTTACAAATGTACAATTAAAAAAAAATTAAAATGTCAGGTTATAACATTTGAATTATTCTTTAAATAGTCTGTGCAGCTGGAGAAGGTCCTCCTGAATCAGACAGATGTTTGGATACAAAATTTACTGTAAAGAACAGCTGCCTCACCCAAGTATTTATAGGCACTGGGATGATGGCTTCTTTACTCAGCTTGTGATCTTGTCTAATCTTGCAATGCTAATTAGGTTAAATTTAAAAAAAAAAAAAAGACACCTTGTTGATAGAGATCCTTCTGAGAAGCAGTGTTTTGCAGGAGGAAATGGATCGGTGGTGTTTCTCTTATGAGTCAAAACTTGAACGTTTCCCAAACGCTGAAGGATTGCTGTCTCTCATCATAGGTTACTCAGTATGAACTGTCTCACTTGGCATCCTATGTCCAGTGTAAACATACCCAAATCATCTGCTAGAGACATAACAGCTCGGTGGCTACTTCCGAAGCTTGAGAACTTAGGGTTGTGTAAAATTATTACTTCTAGAATGTTTATTCATTATGTGTAGTCCATAAGCGTTTCTTCCATTCTGACTGGCCTAGCTGTATCTCCTAGCTGTATAAAGAATTTGGTAAGTGGGAAGGAAGAAACTTGCACAGAAAATGTATGGCATATGGACACCTCTTCGAACATTGTTTGAGGCTGGAGTTACAAGCCTTGTACTTCAGAGGACAAATGTCTTCCAGGGCCAAAGTTACTTTTTTTTTGGTTGTTTTAAGTGAATTGGCATGAGAGGAAAAAAAATATATATATATATGGATTATTGTAGTTTTGTTTCAGTTTATGTTAGTTTTTAAAAAGGTGTATTTTCTTTCAGAAAACTGAGATGTGGGAGAGCGAGAAGACTGAGGAAGACATGGAAGAGTATATCTGGGAAAATAGCTCCTCTCAGAGAAATGCCCTGGATACACTGCTTCGAATAAAAGCCACAGAGAATGTCAGTAACGTAACTAGGGAAGAGCTTCTTGCATCTGAAGTAGTTAAGAATTACAGAAATTCTGTAATTGCACTTAAAAATGAAGGTGAAACAGAAAGTAATATGTCTCAGTATAAGGAATCTGTGAAGAAACTGTTAAACATACAGGCATTACCATAGAACGTTTAACTATAATAAGTTAGTATTTCTTAATGGTAATCCATACCATACAGAAATACTGGATATATGGATAACCAAAACTATGACACTTGGTGATGAATTAATTTTGAGTAGTTAGATTTCTCTTTTTTTTTAGATTTTCTTGTAAACATATTTTTGCTGTCCATGAATGTTGTTCTTTGAATAAAGTATGTCTTGAGTCATACTGCTGACTTGGAACATTCTATTCTGTACTTTCTCAGCTTGGGAGATCCTGGCTTATTTCTGTTTAATCGCATTCTGACTTCTGACACCGCTTCTTTTGGCATATAATTTAAAACAACACAAGTTCCAAGTTCCATTATAATCATAGAACCATTAAGGTTGGAAAAGACCTCTAAGATCATCTAGTCCAGCTGCCAAGCCATCACCACTGTGCCTGCTAATCTGTGTCCCCAAGTGCCACACCTACGCGTCTTTTGAATGCCTCCAGCGATGGAGACTCCACCGCCTCCTTGGGCAGCCTATTCCAATGCCTGACCACTCTCTCAGAGAAGAAATTTTTCCCAATATCCAACCTGAATCTCCCCTGGCACAACTTGAGGCCGTTACCTCTGGTCCTATCACTGTTACCTGGGAGAAGAGGCTGACCCCTCCCTCAACACAGCCTCCCTTCAGGTAGCTGTAGAGAGCAGTAAGGTCTCCCCTGAGCCTCGTCTGCTCCAGACTGAACTGCCCCAGTTCCCTCAGCCGCTCCCCACAAGGTAGCAGTTTTGCTGACCCCCTCCTGACTTCCCCAAGAACAGAGCACTCCATCATTTCACGGTCGCGGTGCCCAAGGCAGCTTCCCACCACCACGTCTCCCACCAGTCCTTCTCTGTTGGCAAAGAGCAGGGCGAGCAGGGCACCTTCCCTGGTAGGCTCTTACCAGCTGCATCAGGAAGTTATCTTCCATGCACTCCAGAACCTCCCGGCCTGCTTCCTCTGTGCTGTGTTGCATTTCCAGCAAATGCCAGGTAAAGTTGAAGTCCCCACAAGAACAGGGGCTGGTGATTGCATGACTTCTGCCAGCTGCTTGTAGAACATTTCATCCGTGTCTTCATCCTGGTTGGGCGGTCTGTAACAGGCTATACTTCCTTTCCATACAATAGAGGCAGCGTTACAGAAGTTTACCTGTTGGAGAGGAGTTGAAGTACACCGAGTGATGTGAGGTTCTCAGCTGTCATCATGAGGGCTAACACACACCCTAAGTAAAAACACAATGGTGGAACAAAATCAGGTAGAAAATGGGATGGTGGTGGCAAGATGAACTGGCAGTCATTCACAGAATACCAAACTACTTGGAGAAGAAGGGTGAGGGTTGCTTAAAGTGAGGGCTGGTGAGTGGTGAGGTAAGCACACTGCCTAAGTAGGAACAGATGAAGTCTTTGTACAGCGAGGCCTGCTGAGTTGTTGCTTGCGTGTACCCAGGTTTGGCAAGGAAAAGAATGTATGTAGCTTCCCACTTACTACTGTAAAGCACAGAGGAAGAAATAATATGTTTATCTTGTATTTGTTAATTTGTATGTGAAAGGAATTGATTTGAAGTGCTGGAATTACAAAAACTTCTTTTGCCATCTCACAATTAAGTAAGAATTCCTTAGAAGTTCTCTCTTGAAAGGGTAACTGTTCTTATTGTACCCCCCTGGCTTACTAAGATTTCAGGTTAGAAAGAAAGCCTTCATCTTCTGGAAGGGTTAGCAGGAGTTTTTGTTCATCAGAGATTGTATACCTATCAACGAGCCTCGTGTGCAGCCCTACCAGCCTTGTTGAGAGGGAACAGGCAGCATAAGCATATTAAAGACAGAAGAGATGAATTGATTTCTGCTTTGTGTCCTGTGTGGCTTGACTTATTCACTGCTAGGATTATTCATTGTTTTGTGTTTACATACAGCAAGGAGTGAATTTAGTCCCAGTTCCAAAATGTTGACAGTTTGAAAGGATTCCTTTGGAAGGAAACTGAGTTTAATGCAGGTTTTTTTGTTTGTTTGTTTGTTTTAACTGCATGAAAATCTAATAGAGCTGTAGCTGAGTTTGAAAATGCTTGTGTCCTGTAATCTATTCATAATTCTGTGTAAACCAACTTGGTTATTTAGTGGCCTTTTTTTTTAAACTTGGATTAATACAAGTTTTATCAGAACCTGCAAAAAGTTTTGGCTTTTATCATGTTGTTCCTTAATTCAGGGATAATGGGGATACAGTTTAAAATTCTCATTTGAAAAAGTACATCTGTGTAATTACTAACCTTTTTCTGAACAGATATGAAACCAAAATCGCTGAGGAAGTAACTGCAATTTGACTCAGAGAACGGTATGGATGGTGGAGGAGTACCTGGCTTTGTTCCAGAGGAGATTTAGTTCTAGAGTATACACGAGACAGTTGTTTCCTTAATTAGTTTTGTCAAAGTTTGCATAAAGTCTGGTTTACCAGCAAGCGTATGTAACTAACTTGTGTTTGCAGCAGCATGTCTTGTACCAAATGCTCATGTCTAATACCCCATATGCTTGATTTCTTCATGAAAACTCTCTTTATGTACTCAGGACATATATGCACCTGATAAAATCCCTTTTGCAACGGAAGGCAATTCACTTTTTCCTTTGTTCTTCATAGACTTTAAATGGACTTAGAAAATGTCTGTGAAAGTTATAGTTAAAGTAAGTTTGACTTAGTGGTAGAAAGAAGAGCACAGCAAGGGAAATTGATTTTTCATTTGATTACATTAGCATTTCATTAACTTGGCAGCTCATTCATGCAAAACCTAAAATAGCCAGGCTTCTAGAGTTCCTTCTGAAGAGTTGGAGCCAAGCTTATATATGTTCTGTAAATGTTTCAGGAAACACAGACAGGATAAAAGGTGACTGTCTAAGTCACTAAGTGTCCCTGTGAATGATAGGTTGGTTTGTTTGTTTTCTCATTCCGAATATTTACTAGGAATCACTTAGAACAATACTGGGACTAATTCACTGTGTTCCATAAACACATCCACTACTTACCATTAAATCAAAGGTACCAATTTTCCAGTCATGTCCTGTTATAGAATGCTTGGCCAGCTGGCCTCAAAGATCTACAAGACTGACCTCCAACTTGCTTTTCAATGTCTTTGTCACTTCCTCTCCTTGCTAAGAAACATTCAAGCAAGCATAAAACCTTTATAATCCTGTAAGTGCTCAATCAATCTGCTAGAAAGGAAATACCAAGTTCAGTTGCATTTGTGGTTTTAACTAGTGGTCTATGTTACAGTGCAGAATTCATGTAACGCAGTGGACTGAATCACAGGTAGACTGGATGATATTTTGAGCTCTCATCTTAGATGTTTCTAATTTTCTGCCTCCCCCTCAAAACTGTTGAAGTGTTTAAGGGTGGCAGTATTTTACTGTGATTTTGTAGAACACCTAAAACTCTGGGATCTGAACTCCAGTGTGAGTCCTGTCGACTTTGATGATTTATAATATAGAGCATGTCTTTACAAATTAAATTGCACATCTTTACTTTCCTGTATAACACTTGCACACCATCTCACTGGAAATCTTCGTTGTGGTTTAAAAGCAATGAAGAGTGAAGAGAATAGATTTGCAGGTTACAGCAGTAAATGCATCCTTGTCAGTGGTCTGCTTCACACACTGTAACATAAACGCATGACTCTAAGGTGTGTATCCCTCAATACATACATGTGTGTGTGTGTGTGTGTACATTCTTCCATTACAGGGAAGTGCTCAGGGTTCATGTTACTTTTAGGTGGAAATGTAGACAGTTAAATCAAGAGGCATTTAAATCCATGTACTGGCCCCCCAGTACATAGATCGGGAAGCAAGGAGGAGCAGAAAACCACACACAATGTCTGGAGGCACTGGCTCTCTCCACAGGCAATTATTTTACTGGTGTTTACTGGCCAAGGGGAAGATGGAGCTGGTTCCTGACAGCCCTGACCTCAGGCAACCCTGTCCATCACCAACTGAAACTTGAGCAGGAAAGCTACTAGATGTGCTTCTCTGCGGTCATTGCTCTAACCTCCAAGCAGCAGATGTCTCACTTCAAATCCAAACACTTGCCCCCACAAACTGGAAAAGTAAGTTCCTTGCAGCAAGGAAAAAATAAGCTGTCTCCAATGGAAAAAACTTGCAGAAATGAAGTTCTTGGCCATCTGGAACAGTTGTGATGCATAGTTTCACTGCTGCTGTTGAGGAGCCTAACCTTTCTTTTATCTCCCATATAAACATTCCAAAGAAAGGTTGAGATCTAGTGTTTGGTCAAACTGGAAAAGAACTTGCTTTGTCAGGATTCTGGCGAATTTTTTGCATCTTAGAAACTGCCGTAAGCACTGGCATAAGATGTCTTTAGTAAACAGTGTGTTGAGAGTTGTGAAGTAAAACGTTCAGTGTCGCTAAGTGGTTTCTTGAGGTTGTTTGTCTATGTTCTGCTATGTATACTTTTGCCCTTTAAAAGAGAGATGTAGGAGACTAAGCATAATTTCCTGCTTAGATAAGACAAACAGGCTGGTACCAAGACATGATTCAGTCTTCAGCAAGGAGGGTGGATGTTAGAACTGCTTGCGACTTCACAGTGCTAAGACCCAAATGTGACCGCCTAGGAGTGAAAAGTCAGTAAACCGCAGACAGTCCCCTGGAGTGCAGAGAAATCATTGATGCTCCTGCCTGGAGCTGACACTTCCTGTTTTTGTGCATAGCATTGCTACAAACACAGCTAAGGGGTGAAAGGATGGTAGCCTAAAAGCGATGTGCCTTCTGAACAAAACATCCCTCTACCCAGTCTTTTGTATTTAAAATGCATGCATCCAATTTCTTATTACCCTGCCAGTGTGTAATGTTGTAGTCCCGCATAACCCTTTTCCTGCCTGTTTATCTGAGAACAGTTATAACTGAACTGTACAGGAACAAGAGAAAGGGGATGTGTTATGCTCACGTTTACTTTTGGTATTTCTTGTCTTGAATGTTAACCAAATTGGTACTGCAAGAACTATGTTGCTTTGGACATGCCACGGTCCTGGTTCTGTAAGCTATGTATTATAAACCTGTATTGTGAATTCCAGAAACTTCTCCTATCTTATATGGATGATGAAATCAGTTGAATCAGAAATACATTATTTTCAGTATGATAAATTGATAGATAAAAGGCATTGTGTTAGAATGCTGCCTCCTCAAACTGCTGAACAGTCCTGCAGATCTTATTTGTTTATTTGGAACAGATGGAGAGAGGTTGTGCATTTTCTTTTGTTTAAAACCTGGAAAAGGAAAAAAAAATGATATTCAAATAAAAAGTATGAATCTATAACACTAAAAGAATACAACACAAAATGCGTATCCCTCTATAATTGAAGGCGACTAATATTCAGCAATGCTGGGCAAAACCCGAAGCTGAGTGAAACAATTTATCCCATTGAAACCTTGGGGGAAATTTTAGGTAAACAGAATGCAATTTCTCTATCTGAATTGAATAAAGCTTCTTGCTTGTGAACTCTGTATCCTAAAAAATGACATGGAATTGTGTAGCAGTAATAACTTTAGCATGTTCCCTGATTTTCAGGATAAATTATGTTTGGATTTCAGTGCTACAAGGTCTTGGAAAAATTTTGTACAGTTTGAAATGCCCTCGTTTATTGAGTAATATGTGTTCTCTTTGTTGGGAACTATTGAAACTATTCTGTGAACACAAGCAGAATTGTAATAGCTCCATTCAGCCTGAAAAAAAAAAAAAAAAAAAAAAAAAAAANAAAAAAAGTAAAACATAGTGCAGATCCAGTTCACTTACAAAGTATTTTTCTGTGTTTAGGTTTAGGCTATTTACCTCTTAATCCTACAAAAACATAATGTTCCTTGAAGGATGTTTTTTTGCTGAGCCATCCTTTGGCAGCAAACATATACTTCACCGTTGTGTTTGGTGTTTTTTTGCCCATTTTAAACAAAGAGATAATTTTATTGAAAAATTATGTATTACTGCATTATATTGGATGTTTATTCACGTCGTAGTGAATAGACAAGCAGAAAGGTAACTAGCTGCTTTTGATGCATCTTTACATCTTACATGCAAGTTGATTTTAAAATGTATTTTCCTTGGTTACAGGACATCAACAATTATGAAGAGAAAAGCTAATTTTAAAAGCATTTTGGTTGCAAATTCATGTGATAGTGCTGGATGAAGTGTTTTTTGAGAGAATCCTATGGTAAACTCCTATGGTAACATCTAATCTAGGTCTCCCCTCCTTTAATTTAAAATTGTTCCCCCTTGTCCTACCACTGTCAGACCATATAAAAAGGTGGTCTCCCCCAGCCTCCCTTTAGGTACTGGAAGGCCACAATGAGGTCTCCTCGGAGCCTTCTCTTCTCCAGGCTGAACAATCCCAACTCCCTCAACCTTTCCTCATAGGAGAGGTGCTCCAGCCCTCTGATCATTTTGGTGGCCCTCCTCTGGACCCGCTCCAACAGCTCCACATCCTTTGTGTACTGGGTGCCCCAGGCCTGGACACAGCACTCCAGGTGAGGCCTCACAAGGTCAGAGCAGAGGGGGACGATCACCTCCCTCTCCCTGCTGCCACCCCACTTTTGAAGCAGCCCAGAATACAGCTGGCCTCTCAGGCTGCAAGCGCACACAGCTGGCTCATGTCCAGCTTCACGCCTCCTTGTTTCTTTAGCACAAAGGTGCTTCACTGAGCCATGAACTTTTCTGTCAGCATTTGACTTGGACAGACAGTGGCTTGTCAGAGCACCGTATGTTCAGAATCCTGAATGTTCTGCTGCTTCTGATCTAAGAAAGATCATACTGACAGCTTGATGCACATCACCATTTCCAGTGTAAGATGTGGTGAAAGGATGTAAAGCACGTCACAGTAAATAGGCCGAGGAGCTGAGCTCCTCCCCTGACATGGGTGTCCCTTTGTTTCTTAATGAAATGAATCAAACCTGAAAATTTTCCATTCCAGGGTCAAAGCCATTAAGATTATTTTAAGGTGATGAGCACGTGAGAAATAGATACTTTATGTGCAATATCACCATATTCATTTCTTGATACAGTAGAGAGTATCTCCGTTTCTCTCTCCTGTTTTTTTAATTCCTTCTTTTAAGAACCTAGAAAAGAATACGTCAGCTTTCTCTAACACGAAGGAGCTCTTGGGGTCTTGTCAGTCTTAGTTGAACTTTTCATTATGAATATCTTTAGTAATAGTTTAACTATGCGCTAGATTCAGCCACATGAGGAATTAGAAAAGTGCAATTTGATGATGAAAGTCAGCTTATTCAAATTTGAAGTACATCTTGCAGTGGGTACATCTCTGGAACTTGTAGCAGATAAGTCTAAAACTACTCTTACAAACAAACCATATCTAATTCTAGTTTTTCTAGATAAAATAGGCAGAATTGCTTTACTATTAGAAACCCACTCTTTAAACTGTTCTTCTTATCCTGTGTCAGCCTCTCTTCTATCACATATAAATTAGCTCACGTGTTCTGTCACAAAATAAAGTTTTTTTTAAACTTCAGTTTCTTAAACTGCAGTACTAACCGGTGTGCCCTAAAATACAATCTTTGAGAGGTCTCCTACTTTGAAACAAAACTGCTCAGCTGTAGGTAGGTATTCATGAGGCTTTCTAACCTCATCACTATAGTCATTAAGCTTTGCATAAATCTTACCAGTTTTAAAATGATTTTATACATAGACATGTGACAATTGATTTTATTGTTGTTTGTTTCCTTTAATAACATTTGCACTCATCTGGGAAGCAGAAACTTCTTACAGCAAGTGAAGAAAGCCGGAAACTCTGAGGCATCAAGTTTAAAACAGGAGGAGCAATCCTGGTTATTGCTGAAAATGTTTGCTTGGCTAAGCAAACTTCCTGAGTAAGGTAAGTCAAGGAAATACCTGGCTACCTTGTTGATCTAGTCACTTGATTTATATTCAGGAGGAGCACTTTTGTGAAGAGAGTGCACAGGATGAAGAAACAAAGCAAAAAAGTTTGCTTTTAATTATAATGCTAACTTCTAGAGCTTTCAAAACCTTGTGTCTATTTCTGTGCAATATACATAAAACATGCCTGTTTAAAAAAGCAAATGATGTAAATGATAAATACATGTAGGCACAAAAAAGCAAGTCAAGGTGGACAATACAAATTGACTGTAATTGCAATTAATGAACAATTCTTAATTGCATTTGTTCCTTTCCTAGCCAATAGTAGAGTGGATCTGCCACTGCATCACACACCAGATGTCTGAAAAACAGGAAAAGTCTAAGGGTGCTTGTAGGAAAACCTGAAAAACTTTTGAAGTGATTGTTGTCAGAATATTGGGGTGAAAGCACGCATAAGTAATTGGAGGGTCAAATGTTGAGATATGTGTTAATGGAATTCAGTAGTTTTGGGGACCTGGTTATTTTATGGATGTTTTTCTCTGAAGAGGTAAACAGTGCTGGTTAAACTGTTTTGTTACAGTATTAGGTATAAATAGTGAAAATCAATCTAGAATTTAACAGGAGAAAATGAATTCACAGTTTTTATAGAAACAGCTAGATCTGAGGCAGTTAAAGAATTGTTAGAATTAAATCATTTTATGACACTGCAAAACTTCAATCCATTTTACTGATTGCATTTTTAATTTTCTAAAGCTGATCAAAGTCAGGGTAGATGATATGTGAAGCTGCAGTGAATCTGCTCCCTTAAGTTAGGGTAAGTGTATTGTTTTTATTAGGCATTAGTCTGGGTCAGATTATGAACCAAAATGTGCTCCAACAGCTTTGAACATACAGCAGGACCTACAAGTGTGCACTTCTTACCCAAAGAGACCACTGGTGAGGATGTAATTACAGCTGCACGATTCTGAAACTTATGCTTTGCTCTGGGAAAGAGTTAGGACAGTATGCATGATTCATTTTAAAAAGGCTGTTTGTTCCAGAACAAGGGTGGTGACTGTATTTTACGAACTACTTTTGACATTAGTATATTTTCTGACTTGCCTAGACATTGTTCTTCCTCTCCGTATGGGTTGGTATTGACCCTTCCTACTTCTCCAGCGCCCCGCTGCAAGAGCAACAGTGCAACAGCAAAGGAAGATGAGAGAAGAGCAGAGAACAACAGGAATCAGCCAGACCCCCAGAGCTGCAGCTTCCCAGGCAGGTGCTTCATTATCTGAAGTATAATTCCTGCCACTGTAGCCTTTGGTTTCATTGAAGTGTTGCTTGCTGCTGTTCAGACGAGGAGGAGTGGGCATGTGGGATAACACCTCAGCAGATTTAGATATAGAAGTTGAGTGTACAGTCCTTCTGTCTGAGCTGGTGGCTGGCCTAGTGCTTCCTGAAGTTTTGCTTGTCCTCCTAGCCAAATGGTCCTCCAGTGGAGAAGTTGCTGCCCTGAAGTATGTGCTACCTTTCATTTTGTCAACCATCGTGACGCTTGTGCTGGAGGTGTAAGTGTTTGCTGCCGAGCTGTGGCTGGTGGTAGAAGACGGAGCTTGGAGTAGAAGAGAACTTGATGTAACATTACCATGCTGGCATCTTTCCCGCTCGGTGGTCTTTGTGCTGTTTTGCCTTTCGTATTTATTCAGTGAGGAGTGAGTATTTGGCTCCTTGGAGATCAGTTTTTCAAAAATAAGAAGATCTGGATCGATGCCTATTAAATCATAAACAAAATTAGTTTATGTGATAAAAGCTCAACTGCGCACAAGTGAAAAAGGAGTCAATCAATCTGTACCAGCAGCTGGAGGGTTGGCTGTACTCCTGGGGGCTCGTGCATCCAGGTGCCAGCAGCAGGGAAGACTAGGATCCAGTGGCAGCTACTGGGCAGGATGAGTGTCTGAGCCCAGCTGCTGGAGCTTTAATGCCCCTTGTGTGTGTATTAAATGTATATTTACACATACACGTTACACACATCATACATATGTGTGTGTATACAACACACACGTACAGATCCCCATGAGCAGATCTCCATCCTGTGCAGCCACAGAGAAGATGAGGCTCCTGGTGCTGCCTTTGCGTGCCTGCTTTGTGTGTCTCTCTGTGACACCTGTGTGGCTGGCTGTGGATGTAAACATACAAGTACACGTGTGGTATACTCGTGTGGTCTGTATGTTCCTAATGGGAACACATTTTCCGCCTTGCTAGTGCGTGGATGTGGGGGCATGGAGCAGCAACAGCCTCTCCTCTCGCAGTCTGTCAGATCTTGCATGGTATTTTCCCTTAACAGAGATTCAGAGAGTGAATCTTGACAGCAGGGTGTATCTTCAAGGTCCTTTCTCAAACACTGAATGAAAGGTGGGGGCAGTATTCCCAGAAGAAAGTACATCAATGAAAAAGGAAAAAAAAGTCTTACACATTTCTATCACTGTGTATTCTGCAGAAGGTCTTTTAGCAAGGCAACTGGCGGTATAATTTTAGCTTTTTTTACAGTTGCTGCATTTGCAGCCTTTATGCGTGCAATGCATGATTACCTGTTGTGATGTTGTACAAAACAACGTTGATTCTAGCCTTTAGTACGCAACTTTCCAAAGCTGGGCAAGACATGTGCAAGCAATTCATATTTTCATGAGTAGCTCCATGGTAGAACACTGCTAGATTACAGGAAACTGTAATACAAATAGAATAAAGCTCAATTTATCAGCATAGTGACCATTGTAGTTTGCATGTTATTACACTATTTAACATTAAAAGAACATTAATACAGAGTGGCTACACAGTACTTTAAATCTGTGGTTCCTTCATTATCATGCAAACTACTTCAACTCCCAGGCAGAAAAGCAGAACTGCCTGTAACTACGTTCCTATTTTACATCTGGAGACGAGTAGAATAGCCACCTGAATTCCAAATGACTCTCCAACTAAAGAAAATCATGTGCTGTAGCCTGCAGTCCTCTTACCATTTCCCATCCTTCACATCTCTCCTGCATTGAGTGGCCCATAGCTAAAAGTAAAGCTACCAAGGAAGACAGTCTTGAGGTATTTGCTCTTGTGCAGTGCATACCTGTCTGCTTGAAACTGGACAGCAAACGTTCCCTTCACCCAGACTATTGAACAACCATCAGATGGCCAGCCCCGAGCTACAGTAAGTGACGGGCATCCCGCCTGGCTTTCTCTTGTTTGCTGTTGGGCTATTGTATTTCTGTGAATACAGTAGTTGAGACAACTCGTCGTTTGTATTCAGAGACTCACTTCTGTCTTCCCACCTGAGGAATCTGGACTAAGGTAATAGTGAACAAGTGCCTTCCCTGTTTGAAAACTAATTTTTGAAAGTATATAAATACCTAAATCCCAGTGGTTTAAGATATCTGAAAGCATGAAAATAGGGCTTTAGAAGTCAATTTCATTAGATGCTTTTGAAAATGTTTTATGATGTGCATATGCTTACATACTCATAGATAGTGTCACACTCAAAGTCAAAATATGAAGTCAAAATTTGATTTTATTTTATATCATCATGCTTGCAGTAGGATCAACCTTAGTTTTTGGTTTAGTCATATGAAATATTGTGGTCTTTATTTTATTTCATTTGTCTGGAATGTAGCCTCCAGATTATATCTTATTTTTTTTGGCTGCCTGCAATTAGGAAAAGTATTGGCAGGGCAGGGGATGCATTCAACAGCATAAAATACTGTAAATTATTTAAAAAGCTAAGGAGAATTTCCTGATACTGATTCTGACTCTCAAGGCTTTGCACTTCAGGAAATTGTAGTATTCCTTCTGACTCTGAGTTGGGTAAGTTGTGCTCGAAACGAGATTTTAACATAAGGAGCTCGGTGTGACTGTTTAGAAAATGTGGATTAATAGGGCTGAAATATTGCTTCAAGCAAATGATTCTGAAATAATTGTTTTGTTTTAATATCGAAAAAACATTCTATTTGCAGGATATTCATGAAACATGGTAATAGAAAAGCCTTATTTTACATGAATTGTTAAGAAACAACCTAGCTTTAAAATATTTTCCATTTTCTTTGTTATTTATTCCAAAAATTGCCACATATTCGTAAGTAATGAAGCTAATTTGTAACTAAAAAAAACCCTAACTTACCAACAAGTGAGAAGTAGGGAGAACATACAATGTACAAAAGCAGTGTGAACAGGGAAAGTATAGTCTTGGGTTTAAGAGAAGGAATGAAAAGCTGTTATTTCTATTCTCAGTCTCACTTTGTAAGACTAGGAAAAAAGGGCTGCTAGCTGAATAACTGCTGACTCAGCATTATTGCTCATGTTAATGTTATACTTGAGTTGGACCAGTAAAACGAAGTGCTCTTTCCTCTCAAAAACATGAATATTCTTGTGTCTCAGCCAGATTGTGTTCCCTCTTCTTTCCCGCTAACCGTGACCTCATCTAGCGAAGAAGAGTCCCGTTGTAATCAATGTCACTTTACAGAGTAGAATTTTGCTATACAGGAGTAGGTAGTGATGGATATTGAAGAGTTGTTTTTTAACCGTTGCCCACAAATTTTGTAACAGAGCTCTAAATTGTCAAAGCAGATCCTAAGATTTTTGTGTGTTCCTAGTGTGGTCTTCCAGAAATATCAGATTAGCAAATCCCTTTCTATGGGAGAGAACGGTTACCACGTGCCTCTGCTTTCCTGCCTCAAAAAACTACATATACCCCTTATTTATTTATTTATTTATTTATTTAATCTTCTTCAAAGAAAGGAATGTTTATATAAAAGTTATGATACAAATTCTAATGTGTGCCATAGTCTTGGTAACAACCACTCACCATTCCTCTGAAGGCAGCAGGTTCTGCTGCACTGCTGGGAGGAGATTTCTGCATAAACCCTCAGCACCTGGGCTCCCCTCTTCTGCGATTCCTGCAGGTCAATCAGAAGACCTGGGAAGCGTCGGATCCAGCAGTTCTTGTAAAACGTGGTGGGTGTGCAGAGACAATCTGACTCCAGCACCAACCCCAGAACCAACAGTACCTCTGATATTGCCACCAGCAGAACCATCTCGTCAGCGTAATGGCCTTAGCGAGCACGCTTTCTCCACCGCGGATGTCCTGAAGGCTGGACCAGCATTTTAGGAGACAAGCTCTTGAGTGGTGAGGATGCTGCCAATTCTGCCGGGGAAAGGAGCCAGGGGATAGTTTTTCCAAACAATTCCCATGATGTTTGGGCAGCTGCTGGAAGGAAGCAGTCATTTTACAAGCTATATATGATTACACTCGTTACTGTTATTGTTCTCTACATTATCTGAAGAGAGTTTTCGTGAGACAACAGGTACATGCTGCCTTTAGTCATTCAGAGAGCTTGCTTCTGTGGTCTCCAGTTTGTGTCTGTTGTCCTTCCAAGACCAAGTTCAGCACATGGTTTCACCTCAGCTCTGAAAGTCTCAGCCCAGTCATCTGAGAGCATGTGGCTCTGCCACTTTGTTCAGGCTCACCGCCACACTCAGTACAGAAGAAACAGCTCCGTTTAGTTTCTTCATGCTTTTTGAATTATCTGGTTGCTGTAAACTGAGTTTCCTTCTTGATTAACAAACTGAAGCATCTCATTCTGTCTGCCAGACAGAGATGGAAATTTGCTCCTTTTCCCCTCTCTGCTTTGGTTGTAAAAGTAGAACAATTTTATTTGCAAAGATCTCACAATAGATGAGTACGACTGGAGAAGGCTGTCTCCAGACATTTGTCTCCAGACTAGAGAAGTAATCACAGCCCTGCCTTTAATCTCCATACATTTATCAAACAGTTTGCATGGGCAAAATAACATATAACATGCCCATAGTAACTAAAAATGTAGTCTAAAGCTACAGCGTACTTGACTGTCTTCTAGGAAGTACTGACTTCTGAAAGTATCTACAGGCTGTTTGTGTAGCTGTCGGACAATTCAATCTTAATTGATAAAAGACTACACCAAAACCGGTGAGGCAGTCTCGTGATGGATAAGTTCAAGTATGTTGCATAACAGCAGGTAACTGATTCCATTTATGTCTCAAGAAAGTCTGAGAGGGGATCTTATCAACACATAATACGTAAAAGGCGGGTGTCAAGAGGATGGGGCCAGGCTCTTTTTGGTGGTGCCCAGCAACAGGACAAGGGGCAACAGGCACAAACTGGATCACAGGAAGTTCCATAGGAACATGAGGAAGAACTTTACTTTGAGGGTGATGGAGTACTGGAATGAACTGCCCATCTCCTTCTCTGGAGATGCTCAAAACCCCACCTGGACACTTCCCTGTGCAATCTGCTGTAGGGAACCTGCTTGAGCAGGGGCTGGACTGGATGGTCTCCAGAGGTCCCTTCCAACCCCTACAATTCAGTGATTCTGTGTGATTCTGTGATTTTTCTGTTTATGTTAAGGCTTGGAAAAAGCCTGTGAGAGTGCAAGCAAATACAGCTGGCATATAGGAAGGCAACTTTTCAAGCACCTGGTCTGAAACCTGAAACTCCTGAGTATTTTGTTTCTTAAAACAATGTCATCTGATCTCTGATTCCCACTGAGGTATACAAGACAGCATGCCTCAAGAAAAGAAAGAAAGGATTTAAAATACTACAGTACATTTGTTCACATACACTCAATGGGCCATGTAGAGAGGCTGAGGGAATTAGGCACAAATACCATAAAGATTCGCCATAAGATCTGCCGTAAAGACTTCTGTGGAATATATAACAATGTTTTAGACAGGATTTTTTTTCCTTCAATATTAGGATCAAGGACTTTCCCTACATCCACATAAAGTATAGATCTGTGATGTGCATTGAGAGCTTCAAAGTCATTTCAATTCCTTAGGCATTATAGCTGGTGTTTGTTTTGCAAAACAGGTCCCCCATTTTGGAAATGAGCCAACATGCACACAGTTTCATTCCTTACAGAGCTCCATGGAAGGTAATGGATCTCAGCACAGGTTAACTCCTGTTGGTCCAACAGCAAGGTCAAGGCATTTATTTCTTCAGTAGAGCTATTGGCTATGATTATAATATATATTTTAATGTCTGTTTTTATCCAGACTACATGTCTGTTGTGACAGGTTAATTAAATTTTAAGAAAGAGCCTAACTGTTAATTCTTTAAGCTTCTATCTTAAAAACCACATTTGGTATTTGTGTTTTTTGTTACTTACCATTGTTTGTTTGTAGTCTGTCCTGCTTTATTCTTGTTTTCATCTCTGCCTGAATGTCACTATTTAAAACTTTGAGTATGTTTCAATACACCTACTTGCATCCAATGAAATGCACAGGGATGGTTTTAGGCATTTATCTGCTATTGCCACGAGCATCACTGACTGTTTTTTTTCTGAAATACATTTTGGTTTCCAAGTATTCCAAGGCATGATTTGATATGGAACACACAGTTTTGAAAGATAGATTCTAGAAGATTCTGAGTAACGTGGGAAAACATGGAACATGAAGATTAAACACATACAAAACAAGCATTTTTATAGGGTAAAGCTGAACACATCTAGTCCACTTAAATAAATTAGACTACTCGCATGAAGAAAAAATAGATATAACAGGTAGCTTTAACAGCATTGGTATATGTATTTGTGGTTACTGAAGATTAGGATGTCTCAGCTCAAATGCTTTTATATGTTCGATGCCTTGCAAATTGTATATGTAGATAAAATATATGCTTATTTCTTCCTTTGTAGGAAGAGAAAATTAATCAAGGACTAGCCGTGTGCCCTTCTTCATTCAGATGGACCTGAAGCGTCATATAATTTCTTCAGTCTCAGTGACAGTCTCTCTAGATATTAGGATAAAGCATAAAACTGGATGTGAAATGTGCCTGAGCATCTAAGCATATTTCAGTCTGTCCAGTAAGTCTTTCTCTGGCATGTTTTGAATAAAGGAACAAATTCTCAAACACCTGTTGCTGCGTTTGAGGCAGTCACCAGACACAGTAAGCGAGAGTACTCCTCGTGTTTAAGCAGGTTTTTTCAAGATTGAGCTTTGGCAACTGGTCATGTTCTGTACAGATTTATGTGTCTGCAATATATTTAAAATCTGTTTTCAGTTTGCCACTGTTTGGCAACAGACGTGTTGCTAGTCTTTCTCAGTACCTTCACATTTTTTCTCTGTACTTCTGCTGTCTACATCAGCCAAGCAGCATTTTCCCTTTTTCATTACTTGTAATTATTTCTCCCGTCGCTGTTTCTGAATAAATCATGAGAGCAGGCACAGATGCATGGAAACATTTTAAAGAAATATAGAGGTTGAAATAAATAAATAAATGACAGATTTAGGCAATTTCCTTTCAAAACTGAAAAGTTCTGTCCGTTGAAGTTCAGAGTCTTCTGCCAGCTTGCCTATAATTTCACTTCGGTATTTTGATAGCAAACACATATTTATAATTTCATGCTGAGCTTTTAAGTCACAAAAATTTTGCAAGAAGGAGACATCTGAATCTTACCTGCAAACCAGCGACCGACTGTTCCATGTGCTTTGCAAGGAGGGAGCAAGAGACTTTTGGTGTTAATAAGAAGCCTCTGGCTGGTAACAAACCAGCATCATGTTATCTGTAATTGTTTTCATTGCTCTTCTCAAATTTCTTCCTGGAGAACAAACTGGTAGTTGCCTGTTTTCTGTAAGAACACAGATGTCTTGGCTGATCTTTCAGTAAAAGAGATGTAAGTGTACCTGACACAAAAGAAGAGAATGATACTTCTTGTAAACAGAAACAGCACCTGCAGAGCTCCACCTGGGCTGGCAGTGGTAGTGGCACAATCCAAGAGCTTCCCAGTACAAAGGATTCGTCAGGCATTAACTCTTTTTTTGCCAGATATGAACAAAAGCAGATACCTTTTCCAGTTGTAGTTCCAAATATCAATAAATATTTTATCCAGCTTATATGGAATATACGATTCTAGTACTTGTAACATGTCAAGGCCAGAAAGCAGATCTCTATAGTATAGGAAAGCATTCCTGAACAGGGCTAAATGTGCCAAGACTTTGATTCTGTAGTCAGGTCAGCCTGTCTAAAACTATAGTGCACAAACAGTCACAGGGCACGTATTGTTCACACTGCTGTTCTCCACTGAGTATCTTGAAGCCCTCTGGCCACCCAGAGGATGCAGCTGAGAGGTCAGTCAATGTCCTCTCATGGCTTTGTGACCTTAGGCCTTTGTGCTATTTGAAGGGCTATGACAGACAGTGTTGGGCCTTGCTCTTTCTCAGCCAATGCTAGGGCCTGTCTTGGAAAGTTTATTCTCTTTTCTGCTCTGTCAGTGGTGGTTAAGGCACTACAATCAGAGGTCGATGCATCCAGCACGTAGATGCAGACAAGACAGGACGGCTGGGCCTCATGTCTGTGCCTTCCCTTTCCCAGGCAGTTGTGGGAGAGAAGCGAGAGATGCTCTCGATGGCCAAACACGGCCAAGCATTGCTCCTTGATGCTGCCGCGATGATGGACAAGTACACAGGAAATTATTGTTGCTAACACAGACCCAGCCTGTCTCAGGCTTGGGAAATGACCACTGCGAAGTCACACGTTAGCTTAAACCATCTGTGTTAGCGGCTGCCTGACAGAGCAGCTGGAAGTTGTCAACTGCCAGCTGAGAAGCAAGACTGAAATCTTCATCTCATTTGACTTAAGCATGTGCACGTTTTTTACTGTGACCCTATAACAGTATAGAAGTTGCAAAATGCTAGTGTCATGGATCATGAAACAATGAAATATAAGTACATTGAAACAAATATCAAAGCAAATCTTTGACATTTTGTTCATTTTCTCTCTTCTTTAAAATTTCCTTGAAATCAAAACATTCCCGCGAAGTGTTTTAAGTCTAAAAAAGCCAACAGTTTTTGAGAGAACTGTTTTGTCAAAAACAGCTATTAGTGGTCAGATTTTGGTTTGGAACAATATATTGAGTTTTTAATAAATCTAAGCTTCTCCAAATTTTGGAACAGTTGGGTCCAAGATTCTGGTTCCAGACCCATTTCTCTCTACATGGTGAAAAGAGGTAAAACTTTACATTTTCTATTCCTGAGACACTGTAAAAAAAAAAAAAAAAAAAAATTTTTTAAACTATTGTTTCCAAGGGGCTGCCAGGCCCTAAGATTCTCTCAGAGCTTACCCTCAAAGTAATTCTGGTAAAGCATCAGTATGAAAGCTGGAGTCTTTGTGTTCAAAGAATAACAGAAGGCTTAGCTAGATGAGATTATACAAATATAAATCTACTGGCATACACATAAACTTGAGCTGAGGTTTATGACAAAAGGACACAATGTTTAGCAAACACTCTAATGCATAAATGTTGACTTATGATAGAATTTAAAACTGGGCAAAAGGGATGGAGTTTCAATATTGTGAGGAATGCTTGCATGCTCAGTGAAAACCTTCGGTGTGGGATACCACTTAGCTTACATAGTTATTTTGTACTAAAATTTGGTTCTGTCTGTCTACATAAGGATTTAAAAGTATATGCTGCTTTAAAAGCTCCCAGTTCACTCTCCTTGAAAAAGAGCTATGCAAGAAACTCTGGCCTGGGCACGCTGAATGCATTAGTGCAAAGCAAACGTCCCTATGAGGAGATTCAGAAGCAGGCAGGATGCTCCAGCAGCCTGACATTGCTCAGGTTTGGCCAGGGAACACTTAGTTCACATGAGAGAGTTTCAAGGAAATTCCTCACCAGATCTTTTGTGCAAAAACCAGAACAGATTGAATGTTATTGTGACTATTTACACACTCGTGCCTCCACTCTGCTGCCCGGTGCTCTGTTGTGATCCACAGGGAATGCCCGCTAGGACGCAGACAATTGGAACTGCCACTCTGCTCCCTGTGGCACACAGTGTAGTATTAATCACTGATTAAATTTGATTCCAAAATTATCACTGTAAGCATTTTTTTCAGTAGCATTACAAAATACCTGTGTTGCAAGCAATAAATATTAAATTGTACATTCGGAGCAGAAAAATTAAACAGAAAATAATAGGGAATAAAATCTAAATATGATATTAATTTTTTTTTTTTTTTTAATAACATTGTTAGTTGATTGTGTAAGAAGTGCTTTGTTTGGCTATGAATCTGAAAAAAAAAAAAATACCTTTGTTCAGCAGCTCGTCCTTCACAAATGATAGAGATTTCAGTTGAAACAAAATTATGCTCCGGTCAGTTTCTCTCAGAAATGCCAAGAACCTTTAGCACACTGATATTTTTAATGCTGAAATACTGCAGGATATTTCCTATGTTCCACAGATGCTTACTTTGTATCCTGTGACAAGGAAAATACTAAACAATGGCAGCAGCTAGTGAATCATTTCCAAAAGACTAATTCCTCTCTTGAGTAATTCCACTATTACTCAACACACAGTTCCCTGGCAGTACAGTACAATTCCCTGGCGTCTCAGAGGGAAGAATGTGGCACTTTATATTTTATATTAGATAGCATGTATATTTTAAATATCCCCTGATTTTCTTTCAGCTCACATTTCAGACTAACACAGTTGAAAGGAATTCAGATTTTCCT
>VXAV01011933.1:45963-69226 GCA_013399715.1 Alectura lathami
GGGCCGGGGCTGGCGGCGGGGAGGAGGTGGTGCAGATCCGGCTGGGGGACAAGTGCTACCCGGTGTGCAAGAGGAAGCTGATCGAGCAGAGTGACTATTTCCGAGCCCTCTACCGCTCGGGCATGCGGGAGGCAGGGCAGGGCCAGGAGGAGCAGCTGCTGCGCGGGGGGCTGAGCGCCCTGGGGCTGGAGCTGGTGCTGGACTTCATCAACACCTCCTGCCTGGCCCGGCTGGAGCAGGAGCAGGGGGGCGAGGAGGAGCCCCCGCTACTGGAGGAGCTGGTGGAGGCTGCTTCCTACCTGCAGGTCACCCCCTTGCTGCGCCTGCTGCTCTCCCAGGTGCGTCTGGGCAACTGCCTGGAGCTGCACCACCTGGCCCAGGTCTACGGCCTTCAGGACCTGCACGACGCCTGTCTGGACTTCATGGCGGCCCATTACCACCAGGTGCTGCGCAGGCCCGACGCCCGACCGCACCTCAACCTGCCGCACGCTCTCCAGCAGCACCTGAAGGAGAGGCGGATGAGGGGCACTGCCACCCTGGTGGCCATCGGGGACTTCATGGGCACCTCGTCCCTGGGCCTGCCCCCAGGCTGTCACCCGCAGGTGGAGGCCCCGTGGTCCATGCTCAGGTTTGAGGAGGAAGCGCAGCAGTGGCTGCCCCTGGCCAACAACCTGCCCTCGGATCTGGTGAACGTGCGAGGCTATGGGTCGGCCATGCTAGACAACTACCTCTTCATCGTCGGGGGGTACCGGGTCACCACCAGCCAGGAGATCTCGGCCGCCCATTGTTACAACCCTTGCCTAAACGAATGGAGTCAGCTGGCTTCCATGAACCAGAAGAGGTAACCCCTGCTCCCTTGTGTGCACGAGTCCGAGTCCGTGTCTGTTGTCGAAATAGAGCCTGCTGAGTCACGTGGCGTTGGCTGGCCTCAGCGTCACAAGAAGTGATTCAGACCTGTCTCACGCACCATGTGATGGGAAAGACTGAAGGGCTTGGCAGCGGCTGGGCTGTGTAAAGCCCTGGCTAACCTCGGCTTGGCTGGCAGCAGCCTCCCAGCCACGACACAGCCCTGCTTGATGGCCCCAGAGCGTGGCACGGGGAGCTGCTGTGGGAGGGGTGAGGAGGATGGGACTCCGTTGGGAAAGTGCTGGTGATTAAGGCCTCAGCTGTGGGAGAATGGGAGCTAGGCACCAGCAGAGCAGTGTGGTACAGCCCTCCACCTTCTGTAATCATTCACCTCCGTGTAAAATGGTGGTGGGTTCCCATTTTTTGTTTAAATCATTGTATTCTAGGAGGGCTGTGAAGCCACTCTCTCCAAATAGCAGTCTTTACTGGTAGCTGAAATTTTCTTTAAAATAGCAGAACAGCAAAAAAAAAAAAAAAAAAAAAAATTTTTTACTTTTTTTTTTTTTTTTTACTATATTAGCTACAGTACTCTACGTGATGGGAAGTTTTGCTGCTCGTAGGTACAGTCTATCGGAGCTAGAGATGGCGTTAAGCAGTTTTTCATTGGTTTGTACTTTTATAGAAGTCCACATGTTTTGTAGGCCTGCATTTCAGTGAAATCTTTGCCGGATTCACCAAATGGCAGGAAGATTGTCAGAAATGTCTCACTTTATGAGAATATTATGATCCAGTAAACATTCAGCATTTTGACCTTTTCGCTTTTTCCGTTATTTTTTGATTTATTTGACATTTATGTTAAAGTTACCCTTCAGAGATCTTTGTACATTTAGGGGTCTGGCCTTGATGGGGACGCATGAAGAGTCCATCTCCCTGGCGAAGGCTGTGGCTGCTCTACCTTAATCATGTTGCAGAGTTATCAGATTAAAGACTTTTACTTCATTGAAACAAAATATTTATCCAAGATGAATTTTTTAAAAGTTTAAATTTTTGTCTTCCCTGTCTGAATCAGAGCTAAAACAAGTTAGGGAGTCCAGAATTTGCTGTAGAATGGGAATTATGTTCTCCATTCAGCAAATTCAAGCAGCAGCCAGAGACCCCAGCCATTGGCATAAATGCGTTGTATTAGCGTAGTAAGTCTGCAGTCTCTTCTGCAGTTGAGCTTGCATGCTAAAATGCCTCAAAAAAAAGAGGTTTGACCTAAAATTACTGATTTCCTACTTCACCCTTCTTTCACTTCCTGTTATCACTGTGAGAATTTCAATGAACTTTTTGGCTCCTTTATCGGTCATTGGTATTGACTGGAAATACAGGGCATATCTGGCTTGTTGGAAAGACACCATAAAAAATACCTGCTGTAAAATGAGTGTTTAGCTTTTAAACACTGTGAGCACCTCTTTCTGCATGTATATTTCTTGGAGCCCGTTGGCAGTCTCTACACAGTCACCTTTGAGGACTGAGCCATTTTGGGAGGCCTGGCCTGTGCAGTCTCACCTACCAAAACGGCTGAGGGCACATCGGCGTCAGTAGGAAAGGACACGGGTCAGCCTGGACAGCATTGTCACCCGTGGAAGTGAGTTCCAGTGTAGAAGTCCCAGACTGATCAAATTACAAAGTTTGGTATTGGTTTGTGTGGTGTCCGTAGCAAGGTGGATGTTGTTATTTGTGATCATTCTGCAGCATGGCAAATGAAAGGAGTTTAAAAAATGCTTTTTTATTTTTTTTTTTTTAGACCCTTTTTTCACCTGACTGTTCAAACTCTAGACCAGCCTTTTCCCTCCATGCTTTCCCTTTTTTTTCTAGGATATATAGTCATTATATATGAAATAATTAAATGAATATTTTCTCCTTCTATTAATATTTTCATCGTGTTACTTAGCATGGGATTTCACACCGGCGATTTATGGCAGAAAAGGAGCATGCGGATAGATATTTTTGAAGCAGTCACTAGTCTTACATTTTATTGTAGTGATTGCAGGCTAAAAAGAGGCCAGCCTTATGTCTCCCTCTGGGCTGGAAGGCAGCTAGTGAATATGTGGGTCCCTGAATAATGAGCAGGGGAAGTTTTTCTCATGGAAACTCTGCTAATCCCTAATCCATTCACAAAACACGTTGACTTTGACATCTTCATGGAGTCTCAACTCTGAAGGTTTGGTTTGGTTTGGTTGTTGTTTTCAACCTGACATAACATTTCAGCTCTCTGAGGCCAGATTGACCAGTTTAAGTTTGTGGCCAGAATGCAGGGAAGGATGGCCTGTGCTGTGGGAGCTAAGAGCGGCAGAATTCTTGGACCCAGAGTTTGCCTTCATAGGGAACAGCACTGATTCCAGTCTGCTGCTTAGATGGGATGTGATTTGCTTGGCATTGTATTTTTCGTTTGTTGTGCTGCAGTAAAACAAGCAGGGCAGTGGCCCTGCATGCTGCTTAGGGAATAGGGTGGTGTGACTGTCTGCCAACCCAGCTGATGTCAACTGATACAATTACATCCCATGGATGCATTTTTTACATGCCTTGAGGGAGGGTTCTAATTCCCCTTGAAGTTGGTTGGACTTCAGATTGTGTTTTAACAGTATCTGGATTTGGCCTGTGTCACTGGATGCGCTTGTAGGCTTGAAGAGAAGGATGAGGAATTATGGAGATAATTTTGTTGGTTTGCTTTTAGCATAACAAGTCTTTTGCCCTCAAACAACCTTGTCAGTCCTACGAAGTTTTTATCTTTAATTATTTGTATTATTATAGTATAGAAACCAAGGATTCTGGGATCCTCTACATATGCATAGATGAAGTGTTTCCAGCATACCTCTAAGTAGAAGATGAAAGCCATCAGATGGATGCTGAATACTCAGCAGTCATTCTGGTGTATGTTGTAGCTGTTAGTTTTCTTTACAGGCATGGAGGTTTTATCATTGTCATTTCAAATTTGTTCACAATAGGTAACTCCCATCTATTATTGTTTCATTACCCACATAAATCTGAGAATCATTCCCTCTTTATGCATATACAAATTATATAAAATAATTTGCTCAGGCTCTAATAGGAGGCCTCTGAGACAAGAGTTTCTCATCACTGAGGGCTGAATTTGGTACCAGCCACAAATAGTCCCTAGCAGATCATAGTTTCTGGTTCTCTAAGTTTTTTTTCGTTATAGAGGTGTTGCTGTATTTGGAATAGTGTCTTCAGAGAGCTACCTGGACTTCTCTGAGGATGAAACTTCATGTAAAGGTTGCCGAAGACTACTTGTGGTCTTTGGGGATAGGAAGGTAACGAGGACATTTGGGGACTGTTCAAGTCATGCATTTCAGTATCTTTCCATACTTTTCAATTTTACTCTGACTTTTGAAATTGACCATTTAAAAATAATACACTCATTGGATTTCTGCTGCATGTGTCAGTTGCAGCTGTATATTCCATTTTTATTTTCCTTCAGCACACTCATGGCAGGTAAATCTTCCGGGCTTGGAAGACACTCATAAGGCCCTGGCTGGGATTATACACATGCACGTGGAACAGGGTTTTTGTGAGCAATCTGTGCCTGAACTGCTGCCACTATGGGGACTCAAACAGGAATACAAGATGGGATGTTCCTGGAGATTGGTAGTGGCCGGGGAGACTTTCTCTTTCCTTTTTTTTTTTTTTTTTCTTTTTAAAAATCATTTTTTCCCTTTCAAAGTTCCTCTGTGTTGGGGGAAAGTAGGCTTTTCAAGGATTTTCAGGTTAAAAAATATCCATGTCACATTTATCACAGATGTATCGCCCATGTTCCAAAGCTCGAATATGGATGCAGTGTGAGTCCTATAGGGAATGTAAAAAGAATGGTTTGGGCAAGAAATGTTAAGTGCTCTGGAAGTAACTTGTTTGCATGCTTAGCTACCCCTCAGGTCAGAAAGTCCTTTCTGCTATCTAACTTCTTGTTGTGTACTAAATGAATGAGGTCGGTCAGTGATCAGGAAAGTACTTGCTCTCTCCTTCATAGCCAGTGGTCTCTCACAGATAAGTTGTATGGTTGTTAATGCAATCCAGAGCAATCTACATTTTTCGCAAGTTATTGCATGTTGTCTTATGTTCAGAATCTTATGCTCTCTTACCCTTAGGTCCTTTGCATTTATACATTAGACTCTTCTTCCTCCCTGCACAGAGAGCTCCGCACTTGCCTTCATTAAATGAAAAAAGTTGTAATTTGAACTACTGTAAAACTCCACAGCTTGAGTTCCTGAGGCTCCTTTCAGAGGAAATGCAGGACTTCAGAAGACATAGCCCATATCCCATACAGGAAGGGTTCAGACCAGGCCTAGCACCTGGAAAGTGCTTCAGACCGCTGAGTGTAGATAACTCACATCAGTGAGTGCAGTTATCACAGCTGCGTTTGACAGACTGCTCAGATCAGTTGTTCCAAGCTGTAGTCCATGGAACAGTTGTTGGTTGTGGAGCACTGTTTGCTCCATTTATTCTTTTCTTGTTTCCAGCTGCTCCAACACATTAAAAGCGTGTAAAAATACGCTAATATTTCCTAATGTTCACTTTCCATAAAAACACCTGCTGGTACTGGCATGAAAAGGTGAATGGATGAATAAGTTTTTTCGTAACATTTTGAGCCATTGTCCAGACGTTCATATAAAGTTTGCTAATCAGTGCGTGTGCCTGCTTTTTAGTAACGTGCCTCATAAATCTGAGATTCTTGCACTGATTGTCAGCCATTTTAATGAGTGTTGGAAGAGCTTAAATGACTTGACCAGCAGTTATAATTATTGACTAACTAGAGAAGCAAGTGTCAATTAGGAAACCTGAATTCTTTAATGTTCTGAACACGACATGCTTGTTTAGTTTATTCATACCTTCTGTGCCAGAACTTTTAGTGTGTATAAAAGGTGGCTAGAAGATCTTACAGTAATAAACTACTGTCTGTATGCATATGAACTCATTTTGTAAGCCAAAAATCCTGTACCATCTCCATCATAGACACAGAATTACAGACTTTCTAACATTGATTTTGAAGGATTGTTTGGAAAATGAAGTTATACTTTGTGGTTGTTTTTTTCTCTGTCTCTGCTAATTGTGGACTTTTTTTTTTTTTTTTCTCTACCATAACTTTTAGAACAGGTACATTGCTTTGAAAATGATAATATTTTGCAAGTAATTATCCTCATTTCATACACAATTGCCATGTTTTTCTGGATACTCTAAGATGGAAAACATAATTGCTGTACAGAGGACATGAACAGAGTGACCTAATCATAAATGTCAGCAAAAAAAAGATGAACAAAAAAGCAATTAATTCCTTCAAAGGAGCATTTCAGTTTCCAAAGCTGTATCAGAATGACAAGAACAAAATGATTCCATCTGGAAACAAATTTTTTTTCCAAATATATTTAATAAAAAGAAATTGCAAGGAGTCTGCTGCTAGGCAAGGTTAGTTTTGTCCAGACAAAACCCTGCAAAACTACTTAGCGGTAAGTTTTGAATCTTGGTTTCATGTGGAATGAAATTCACTTTAGGGCTGAGCAGGCCAACGCGAGGCTATAGCACCGCTGCGGTTTTACAGACATAATGCAGTTCCCTGTTTGTTTTTGTGCTGGTCGGGTGCACACCAATGGCTTTCACACACTTGGTTAGTCAGGGTGCTGCATGGTAAGGGCTCGTGGGTTTGGCTCAAAATGAGCAGTACAGAGGGAATAATCTTGCTAGGTGATGGCGTAGACTTGTAAGTATGACTGTTTCCAAAGAGAGAAAGGTCTGGTCCCTTGTTAGACCATCTTCTGTAGCTGGAAGAATTAGATTAGTAGGTAAGCCCTTCAACTTCAAGCCCTCCTATTTCTTCCTACACACTTGCACTCTGTATCCCCAGACCATTTGTTTCTGAATCGCCTCTGCCTTTATTGTCTTAAAAGTGTAAGATGTGAGGCTTCTTGCACTTCAGTAGTTGGGAAGTTACCCTTTGTTATGGATGAAATGTAACAGCAAAATTGAATAGAATAAGAAGTAAAGCAATAGATCATTGCCCTTGGAGTGCAGTGTATTTTGTTCAGCTGTGGATGGAACGTTAATTTACAGATACATCCTGTTTCAGTGGGGTGCAGGATGTCTTTAGCAGCTTAAATTAATGCTGAATAAGGTACAGGAGTTACTCTTTTTTGTCTGTTGCAAAATGCAATTCAGTGTGTGCGATTTTAAATTTCTGTTTATTAGGGTTAGTAAAGAGACCGTATAACAGGCTAAGATGCATACACATTCCTAAGCATTCATCAAGTCTTGTTTGAAATTCCTGTAATTTTAATTAAAACAATATCCTGGACTTGGGTCGTGGCAACCCCCACTACCTACACAAGCTGGGGGATGAAAGGATTGAGCAGAGCCCTGCCAGCAGGGACTTGGGGACACTGGTGGATGACAAGCTGGGCATGAGCCAGCAGTGTGCCCTCACAGCCCAGAAAGCCAACCGCATCCTGGGCTGCTTCCAAAGAAGCGTGGCCAGCAGATCAACAGAGGGGATCCTGCCCCTCTGCTCCGCGCTGGTGAGACCCCACCTGGAGCGCTGCGTCCAGATGGGGAGTGCTCAGGACAGGAGGGACATGGACCTGTTGGAGCGAGTCCAGAGGAGGGACACAGAAATGATCTGAGGGGTGGAACAACTCCCCTGTGGGGACAGACTGAGAGAGCTGGGGCTGTTCAGCCTGGAGAAGAGAAGGCTCCAGGGAGACCTGACAGCAGCCTTTCAGTATCTAAAGGGGGGCTACAAGAAAGAAGGGGACAGGCTCTTCAGCAGGGTCTGTTGTGATAGGACTAGGGGAAATGGTTACAAACTGAGAGAGGGCAGATTTAGACTGGATATAAGGAAAAAGATTTTTAAGAGAAGTGTAATGAAGCACTGGCACAGTTTGCCCAGAGAGGTGGTGGATGCCCTGTCTGTGGAGACCCTCAAGGTCAGGCTGGACAGGGCTCTGGGCAACCTGATCCAGCTGTAGGTGTCCCTGCTCACTGCAGGGCAGTTGGACTAGATGGCCTTTAAAGGCTCCCTCCAACTCGGACCATTCTATGATTCTATGACTGTGTGTATTTATAAGTTTTTCTCTACTAAAGGTACTTCAGTAAAACCTAGGAAAAATGAGACATCTAAAGAACACATCAGTTAGCTAAACATTTACAGCTCAAACTGTCATAGATAGAAATCCAAAATAAAATTTTCATCAGTCTCAGCATCAACATCATTTACATCAGAGTGTCACTGGTTACTGTCCTGAGTAAGTAAAGTAATTAAAGAGAATTTTGGATGTGCACAAAATTCAGATTCTGTAATAAATGTGTTGATGGTGCAAGTTGAAAGTGGTGATGGGTATGTTGGAGCCTGGAAAGGAAGAACTTTATGTTCTATTCTTTTCTGCATATTTATTTAACTTATTTCAGTGCTGCAATCTTTGTCTTTCAGGTCAAATTTTAAGCTTTTGGCTGTAAATGGAAAGCTCTATGCCATCGGTGGACAATCCCTCTCCAACGTGGAATGTTATAACCCGGAAAATGACTGGTGGAATTTTGTAGCATCCATGCCAAACCCGCTTGCAGAATTCTCAGCCTGCGAGTGCAAAGGCAAGATCTACGTTATTGGAGGATACACTACACGAGGTAGAAGCCTAGTTTTTTTTTTCTTTTTTTCATCTTTATTACTTCTCAGGCCCAGAACATTTTCTTTTCTTTTTCAGGAAATCTTTTGAATTGATTTAATGAAACAAACTCATGAAATGAAATAAAAAATTCGCTCTGTCGCGGTGGGATCATGTTTTTTTTCAGGGCCTACACATAGGATTTGTAATGCTGCCTGCTAGACACACAAACTTTAAAAGCAGGTAGTTGTCTGTTATTTCCCATCTGACTAACTGGTATGTGGACTTTGGGCTCTGCTCTTCTGGTGAAATAGACCTGTGGGTACTCCAGAATCCAGCGCAGCCCTCCTCCTCTTAGATTTTGGTCATACAGTAGAAAGGTCTCAACAGATGCACCTTTGTTTACTTTTTAACCCCACGTTAAGAACATCAGCAGGAAAAATACTAAGGGAAGTTCTGCCAGCATCGTATTTTTCATGTGTATTACAGTCCTTTGTAGCATTTCCGTGTTTCACAGGCCAATTCAAGCTATAGGTAAGATTTTCAGTGCTGGAATAATTTAATTGTATAATCACTCAAAAGCTTAAGCAGGAACCAGCATTTTTAACTTACTTCCTTTCTCTACTTTTTTCTAAGGGGATGATAGAGAGGGAAGAACTTGAAGTTGTATGCTGTCCTGACAATTACTTTTTCTTTATCCAGTGGAAAAACAATCCACATAGAAAGAGCTTACACTTGTTCATTCCTTAAGCACATAGTATTCTGCCTAAAGATTGGCACTGTTTTTGTCAGAGGTCTTTTTTTTAATCTTTTATTTTTTTCCCTAAATGTCAAATATTAGTATTGATCAGGATCTCTTAAAGTTCCTGTCTCTAGGCCTTTGCCTGCTTCATTTGACTGCACTAGTTTGAAATTTTTTTGCAGGTGGAAAAAAGAGATCCTTCGTGGCTCAGTTTTTACAGGGTGTACTGCAAACAAAGCTAAACTGACATCAGCACAGGCTGTCCCTCTCAGTGTTTCAGCAAAGCCTGTCTCTGAAGCAGTTTGTAAAAGACGCACTTCCACTTCTCATGATCCTTGTGGCAGTGATAACCTTCAAATGCGTTTTATCTGGTCCATTCTGACCCAGGACCTGCTTACCTCACCGGGGTAAACAAAAGATAATCGGAGTGCCTGCGTCTACATGGAGGCCGCTCCGTGATGCGCTCTGCGGTCCTGCTCCTTAGTCATCCCCGCAATGGATCTGCTGGGTGCTTTCTGCTCCCGGCTGCCCAGCGCAGCGACAGGAATTGAATGGTGCCAGCACACAACGTGTGCTGTGCTGGGAAGTCAGACCTACGGGGAACCAACCTTTGAAGCAAGAAAGCAGAGGACATGAGGCTGAAACAGGGCTTTGCAAGTTCCTTTTCTGGCGCTTGTGCTGTTCTTTCTTCAGGGTTCCTGTTCCTGGGGTCATGGATAAGAAGATCAACATGTTGCTGATGCATTTCCTACTGGCTTAAAATTCATTAACAAAGTGAATGTTGTCAGAATTGGTGCCCTAAATGTGCCCGTTTAGTCTTATGTGAAAATCCAAGACTGTTCAGGCCAAGAAATGCCTGTGCTTGTTACAAAGACCCTTACCTGAAAAAGGGCCTGGAATCAGTTTGTCTGTGACACCTGAGATTAGGACAGCCCTCAGAATTGCTATAGTTACGCTGGTGATACATAGATCTTCCATGCTATGCCGATGTTGGAGTGTGATGAGGCACTACTGGCTATCTCAGAGACCCTGAGCTTCATTTGCTCTTTCACTACATTTGCTAAATAGAATCATGTAGCAAATTACTGTGTTTTTTTTTTTTGTGTGTGTGTGTGTTTTTGTTGTTGTTTTGTTTTTTTTAATACTTCTGTGTATACCTCAGTAAGGCTGCAGTTTTGATAGGTTTTGTGGGTTATTTTTTTCATTCGTAGAGAACTTTCTGCTGAGACTGTACTTCCCAAAAGATGGTAGGATCTGAAATGTCCTATTGTGAATTTTAATAATCCTTGTTAAAAAGAGAACCTCCTTCCAGTTCTCAGCTCTCCCTTATAAACCTAATCCTGATAGAAGCTCCACGTCAGGGACTATAATATTTATGTTTCGTATTAGTTTGTTTCTGTGGATATGAAAACTCAGGCTTTGTGCTGAGTTAATGAGGGCTACATCACAATAGACTTCCATTTCATATGCGCTGTCTCAAAGCGTAACATCCCATATTTTCCTCAGAAGATTACTGCTATGGAAAGACATAGAAACATAACTGCTAGGAATGCTGGGAGTTTTTTCCCCTCAGTGAGTCAGGGAATGATTCATTATTTGTAGACAAAGTTCATCTATACGTGGAGGTTGATCAGCAATTTTGTACAGCGTTGCCAAGATAGGCTTCCTATTTTGTTATTTATTTAATGTGGATAAGGCATACAAGAAGATGATATAAAGTAGTAGTAGGCCACGACTGAAAGTCATTACAGTGCAAGCAAATGCTATAGCAGCACCTCCTGAGCCATGCTGCTTGTGCACTTCGCTGATGACAATCCAGTTATATTTATGGCTGTTTATACCTGCGCTCTCACACAACTGGTTAGTGTGTCACCATCTGCTGTTCTGCTTGAGAGCTCATCTGGAGATCATCATGCAGAATAGGTTTGTAACACGGAGCAGATTTTATTGGAAGACCAAGCTGGAGTCTGCAAGCCTGTTACCACTTGTCACTTCGGTTTGTATTTGAGCTCAGGTCTCCAGAGGTTGAAACTGAATTTACTAGCTGACGACTCATGTGCATTCTTTGTTAATTTAGTGAAGCCTTCGTTGGGGACACTGCCCAGTTCTCTGCTGCGCCATAAATCAAAGAGGTAGTGTAACAGTTTCATAGAATAATGGTATTGCAAACACATGCATCCACTGAGTTGTAACTGAAGCACAGAGATAGCTTCAGCTTTTCTGTGTGCCTCCATCTAATACTGGAGCGTGGATTTCCTGGTCTTTGAATGAGTTTGACATTGTGTATTTCTCTCTTTATGAGGTACTGAACATGTGCCCTTAGGTCATCCATGCCACTTGCTGAAATGTAACCAGCTTTATGAGTTTTATTCCAGAAAACTTAGATTTGTGGAGTGAAAAGCAAAGCATTAAAGTTAAGCCTGGATGATAAATCATCACTTGGCAACTATTAATGAAGTATACTGTGTTCAAGATAATTTGATTCATCTGTGATCACCAGTGGAAAGCAGAATATTGCTCAATTTCCCTTTCCATGAGAAGTGATTATGTATCAGTCAGAGGCAAAATTAAAAGTATAAGGTAACAGATAGGGATTATGCTGCTAAAATCTGCATTCCTAGGCCATTCACATCATTTAATGGGACAGAAGCAGCTTAATTTTTCCCTCTGCGATGGAAGAGAATGTTCAAACTTTATCATCAGGGGCAAAGACTCTTGGTTCTCAGTAATCAGTATTTCTTCCCTGGTCTGCTACACTTTTGCACTGTCTGTAATAATGGGTGATGCAGTTTGTAGAGAGAAAGAATACTCCTCCACGTGTGTCATTTATTTATTTGTAAATCTCTCTCCTCTGTTTCAGATAGGAATATGAACATTTTACAGTACTGTCCCACTTCTGATTCCTGGACCAACTTTGAACTCTGTGATGTCCACGTTCGCAAACAACAGATGCTCTCTGTTGAAGAAACAATCTATCTGGTGGGAGGTTATATTCATGAACTCGGACCAAACCAAAAACCCAGCCAAAGTGAGGATGTGTTAACTGTGCAGTCTTACAACACTGCTACCAAAGAATGGCTCTACCTCAAAGAGAACACATCAAAATCGGGTCTTAACTTGACCTGCACTCTCCACAACGATGGAGTTTATATATTGAGTAGGGATATTACCTTATCTACAAGCTTGGAGCACCGTGTTTTTCTGAAGTATAATATATTTACAGACAGTTGGGAGTCACTCAGGCGCTTTCCAGCCTTTGGACAAAACCTGCTGATCTGTTCTATGTATTTGCCTGATGTGTGAGAAGTGTAATGGCAGTGGGTTTTCCTTTTCAAGTCATTAATCATTCTTGGAAGAAGTATTACTCCCTCTAAGTGATTCCAGTGTCAGAATGTAATGTGGTTGCATAACATCAACATAAAATATTGATTTTGTTCTTTAAAGAAAAAAAAAAAGCTTCAAAATCCTATATTAAGAGAAATGCTTCCAGAAACAGTTCTAAGATTTCATTATTTTGTATTTACATTTCACCAAGTATTGTTTGTAACTTAAACATAAAATGTTTGTGTTGGTAAGTACTGAAAGATTGAAAGGAATTCCAAAGGCATGATTATTCTAATTTTATTCTCCATCGTTATACACAGCATAGAAGAGGAAGAGTTTACATGGTGAAAGTGGAAGGAAGTCAATGAAATAAATAATAAAAGTCTAAGAGAAATCACAAAGGAAATGATTTATTTTGAAATATAGCTTTTACTCAAACTGTGTTCTGTCAAATGCATCATGTTTAAAATTGCTTACACTCTCACATTTTTCTCTCTTCTCCAGTCACAAGTGAGATTTTCAAGGGTCCCAGCAATTGGGTATCATCAAGAAATGCGAATTCCCCTGAATTATTTGTAATGAAATGCTTTGTGAGGGGCTGAGAGGAATTGCCTAGGGGCTGAAGGTTTCTGGTTGGACACTAGATGCCCTTATAATGCCAGATAGCAGCACTTATGGTTGTTAATGCGATAGGGTAAGAAGGCTGCAAATTCAAGAGCAGTTTGCTCATCTTCAAAAAAGTTTTAAGTGGCAGTTATCCTCTTGTATTCTGCAGTACTGACTGTTAAAAGATCAAATTATAGAAAGAAAGAACCAGATGTTGGCAACAAGCTGCCTGTTAGGGGGGTGTACGTGAGCATGTACTGTGGTGGTTCTGCACCAGCCACATCTGCTTGCTAACAGTCATTTAGGGCAAAAGGGGAGGCTGAATCACTTAGGTGTGGAAGTGATCATTTGTAACAGCTTCCTACCCACACCAGCTCTAATGGGTGCATATAGATGTTATCAGGAACCTGACAGAACCTGCCAGCAGTTTGCCACCCTAAGTTGTTAGTTTCTCCAAAGAACATAATGAGATAGTCACCAGAGATACTCATTTGTGTACCCCAGTTTCTGCATATTGCCTGAGACTCTTTTCTTTTTGTAGCTGACAAACTCACTGGGGTCTTCTGAAGGCACAAGCCCCAGAGCGTGGAATATGTGTTCATACCACAGGAAAAGCACAAGGTCTTGGTCATCACAGGAAGGTTTTGCAGCTGCTGCTTACAGGAGAGAGAACCAAATTAGTTACATCTTGAGCATATTGCAGGGATGTTGGTTTTGCACCAGCAGCTTTTCAAAATGAGAAGACGAGATTTAGTTCACCTAAACATGTTCCTAGTATGGGGAGATATTTTTTTTTCTTCCCCTTTGGAATTCAGGAATCTGATTCATCTTTTGAAGATAGGTGCCTGTTGTACAGAGGAGGAAAAGGCAGCAATGGTTCCCTCAAGGCTCTTTTAACTCCCTTCTTTTCCATGGTCTTGAATGAAGTTGGTGCTAAAAGAACTATCAGACAATTATCTCTCCCACGTTCAGTGCTTAGGTGTGTAATTTTGATGCTTCTGATCATGCACAGCAAGCCAAATAGAAAATTCCAGGAAACTCTTGTCCAGAGTGAGGACATTTGGGTTTGAACCATTTTACGATATAGGTGGGCATTAGCATGGTACTTTGGATATCCAGAATTAACCTTGTGGGTGGAATTTTTGCATTCTGGCAGAGAATGTTATGCTTAGGCCCAAACTGGTGTCTACCGTTCATCTAGATGCGTGAATTTCACAAGTTATGCCTTTGTCTATGTGTTAGTTTTCGTTCCTTTGAACACCTGATGCACTGAGCAGACGGTGGTAGCAGACCAAACAACAGCTCTCTGCGATGAAGAAGTAAGGTGACTTTGAGAAGATCCGTATGTGATATGTTTTAACCTTTAATTTATAGGTGTTTTAGAATAAATACAGGCAGCGTTCCGTTGTCTGGTTATCAGTTATCTCAGCTACATTATTTTACTTGCTTTCTTTTCAGTTCCACATTCACTACCCTACTGTCATCCATTAGTTAACTCAGAGTAATGCTGGTGGAGGAGATCACATTTGACTTGCGGCATTCTCTCGCCTGGCAAATTAACTGTGAAGAGCTCACATGTCCAGATTTTCAGTGTAGTGTATCTAATCCAGGCCTTTGGCAGTGCAGGCATCATGCCAAAACGTATGGTATGGTGTTTTTAATATGATTGTTCTTTTTCATAAGAGGCCCTCCCACACTGGATTTATATGCGTGTTGGTTTCAGCTGCTGATGATCAAGTGACCATTTAGAAATCTGGAGAACCTGCTCAAATGTAGAAGAGAAAACGGCTCAAGCTGTAAGTGCAATCAGATCCTTTCACCAATCTGTGGTGCAAATTCTTTGATACTGGCAACTCACAGTGCTCCGATCACAAATCAAAACTTGTGCTGAATTGAGTGGTACCAGACTGATTAGTTAAGCTAAGAGAACTGTATGGCTGAAAGGCTGAAATAAATACAGTTTTTTAAACAAATTTCATGACAGAGAAGTATGCAATGTGGATATTCCTCATAAACCAGGAGAAAAACCAACAACCTGCAATGACTGTCTCTTGCCCTTCTTGTTTTCCTTCCACCATTTTAATATTCCATTAAGTTTCTTAGTCTTGGTGTTCTCAAGTCTGTATCCAAATTCAGAACTGCTGCTTTCCGGCCATGTCTGGGTTATCCAGTGGTTGCATATCTGCTTTTCATCTTCACTGTCTCATGGACTGGGTCCACTTGATACTAGCCAGTAAAAGCTGACTATGGTAGGGGATGATCCTAAGCTGAAAGAAGGAACAGCAGGAAGAACAACAGCCTCTAAAGTCCTGGGAGAGGAGTAAATGGAAAACTCTTGGAACTTCAGTCCTTTCCCATAAAATAGGGAAGTGTTTAGAAAGGTTGCTTACATCAAGCCTAAGAGAGAGCGTAATAGTTTCTTCCTTTCCAGGAATGGTTTGTGGTTTTCAATGTGAAATAAGAGTTGTGTGGAGCTTAAGTTTAATCTCCCTGGCCAGTTTCCATAGATTTCCCTTTCTGCCCCGTCAGTTGAACTTTCCTTGCCTTAATATCTGCTTTCTGTTCTTTTAGGGCTTTGTCTTTCTATATCAGTGTTCAGACTGTTTGGGTGAAATCACAGTAGCACTCTGTTGGCCTTTTCTATTTGTGAGTCTACTTTTCACTGATCTGTGTCAGTCACCGTGATTAAAGAGTAATTTCTAAATTAGAAGTAATTAGTAATTTGTAAATTGTAAATTTATAAATTAGTAATTTGTAAGGTAGAAGCTTTTCGTTTATTCAGTTCTGGGCTCGTGAAAGAAAGTCCACCGAGCTACAAATGTTTTGTCCCATTTAATCCTCAATTTAGTAAGAAATGATGCTACAGATTCAGAGTTTTTAGAAATTGATCTGCATCAGTAATGTGAGGGACAGCAGAAGGCACAGCGTGCAGTGATGACATTTAGCACGTAACGTGCTCAAAGACCTACACCAGCAGAAGTTAATCATCACTGTCATCTCTGTAAGGTAAGGTGTACTGTAAATGATGTTAAACCAGAGAGAGTCCTTGAGGTATCAGTGAGTGGTGCCAGTGAGCTTATGAACAGTCACCAAAAGCCCGCAGAGAGCAGAAACTCTTGGGTTCTGTGGTACGTTGTATTGATTTTGCATTTACAGTAATGACCAAAGGGTGGCTCCCCATACCCACAGTAAGTCTTAGGAACCAGAACAAAAGCTGTAAAAGACAGAAAGGGGAAACATCTTTCCCTGCAATATTAACACTGCCATTCTTGGGGTATGTCTTCTGTCTCATCAAATTTGAATCTGTTTTAGTGTAATCTGTGTCTTTTTTTTTTTCACCAAAAGGAGGGTGGAGTTTGGAAAAGGAGTCTGGATTTTGTCAGCTAATGGGGATAATGCATCCACATCTTTAAAACTGCTATCCCAATTATGTACACTCTATAGATCTTTTTTTCTGAAGCCTATTGACATTACCAATAATATATATGTTGTCCTACGAACATCAGTATTTTCTGAACTGTTTCAGTGTCTTTATTGTAATTAGAAGGCTGAAATGTGTTTAGTTTCTGAAATACAAAGTGTTCATCTTTTATAAAAGAGAAAGAATCACTGCAATTGCTGTCTTTTTCTAGTGGAGGCAGATTAGACACTATGCAGTTTTAGAGTATATATTTATTGTGCATCTCCAGCTCATGTAAGGTTTAGTGGGAGAGAAAGGTGTTCAGTGCTTGAGCAAAGATTTTTTTTTTTTTGATGGTGCTTTTACTGTTATTTAAGATATAACAATGAATGCAAACTCTCCAAATCCTCCTTCCCTCTCTCCATTTTCTGTTTGGAATTTATGATTATTTGATCTGTTGTTGATTTTCCACTGTCTGATATTTTCCAGATGTTTCTAAGGGTGTGCCTTACGATAAGACACCATTAATAAAATAATTTTCAGATATTAAAATAGTTTTCTCTGCCCCACCAGTTTTTGCCTAGGAAGATTTTACCCTGACATTGTGGCTAAGTAAATACTTTACCAGGGCAAACCTTAAATCGTGTGCTTCTAGTGTACTGTAATACTCAACTTTGAGTTATGAGACGCTGTCAGGCCACAAATCACTGCTGACATAAGTTTTCTTATGCAACTGTCAACTTCCTGTAAGCTGTAAGCTGCCTGTCTCCTTTGGAGTTATTTCCACCCCTTCTTGTTCAAGATTTCTGTAAATAAGAGCAAGACAAATGATAAAAACACCACTGCTGTTGAGCGTTCCTGCAAGTCTTACACTTACACGTAATTGCTATGTAGCTTTTGATCTAACCTACAATCCTCCTTCCAAGAATCTTCCTAACTTTGTTTTCACATCTTCAAAACAACTTAACCTATAAACTTTCTGATTAGCTTTTATTGGTCATGCTTTGAAACACGATTCTGTAGAATCCCGAGTACGTTACTGCACTCAGTGAGTTGCCGTAGGATGAGGGATTTATGCAGTGTAAGCATAGTACAGTCTTATCTGCAGTTCTTCAAGGAGCAGACTTCAGCTACGCAAAGTTTGAAACGTACAAAGTGGTGTTACTTATTCTCCTTTGGCACTTAGACTAAATTCAAGGTTTACACTGTTCACTGAGGTTAAAAAATTTGTTACAGAACAGCCATTTGGAAGTGATGTTAGAAGTACTCTGTTTTTATCTTTGGATATTTTTATTGCAGATTTCTGTTTCTAGTGGGCATACTACGTATGTCTGGTATAACATTCTGTTGCCTTTGTAGCTGATCACAGGGGAGATTTCACCCTGTAACAGGTACGGCCTTGATTTACTGTGAAGACCAGTGCTATGTCATCTGAGATGTGTAGTTTGCAGTTGTAAATTAGCAATTGAAAACTGCTCTGGAGCCCATAAAAACATGATTTTGGGTGGCGGGGGTGGAGATGAAGTCAGAAAACAGATGCTTTGGAATAGCCATTCTCTAACCTCCAGGCATAAACAATCTTCTAATGTGGAAGCAAGCAGAAGAAGTTTCAAATAGGCTTTTTAAAGAAAACTGCCTTTCCCCTCTCCCCCTGTCTCCCCCTGCAACTCAAAGTCTTTCAACCACAACAATTTGTGGCAAAGCATCTGTGCATTTGGAAGGAAATGTTGGTGGTACGGTAGGAATGCACTGTTCTTAGGCAGGTGATCCCTTATTAGAACTGCAGCTTGGCAGGCCCGGAAACCTACCTTCAGCTTCAGTATGACTCTCAGACTGACATTTATGACTCTTTAATGACATGTTATCTCCTAACATATGTCATAACAATAGGTGTGGCAGGGAGAGGAATCACAGAAGCCCTATTGTATGGCTAATAGCAAATGCACAATAGGCTTGTAGAAAGGCTTTTTTTATTTTTTTTTTTTACTTTTTAATAGGGCTTGATCCAAAGCCTTTTGATGTTTCAGAACCAGCTTTGAATTCGGCACGTATTTCAGTGAATTAGTTAATTCTGAAGGAATCTGAAAAGATGCTACCTGTACAATTGGCTGATGAAAGCGGAGGCGTAGACTGAAGACTTGGAGAATTTTCTTGCACTGTGATCTCTGATATGCCCCATCTCTGTGTTTTTGTGTTAAAATTCATTCTCTGTTGAGTGTTGTCTGTCTTTGTTAACACAAGTCTTTCAAATATTCTGGCTCTAAGTATTCAAGAGAATGGTGTTTTCCTCGGAATGCTCTAGAATGTTGCTGTTGGGGAGTTACTGAGAAAGCATTGCTGATACTTCATGACTCTGAACAGCAAAGCACTGCTGGTCTACATTTTCTTGTACCAAGAAGCGTAGTACGGGTGATTAAAATGTTTTATTTTCGATCACGGTGCCGAGATTCTTTCTTTCCACAATGTCTTTTCAATAAAATAAATGGAAAAAATCTTGTATATAGGCATTTGGATCTTTCACATGCTGCAATATTGCCATACACAAAAAAATGCGGAGTATGGTCATGTGGAAAAGAGAGCCATCATTCTTATTTTACGTAGTCAGTATACAAATACAAAAGATTTATTTGCACAGGGACTGGAACTTTGGCTGCTAATCATGTAAGGTGAAACAGCTCCATGAACAGTTTGAGAGCAACCCACCTCAGGGTAATGGCTTTATAGAAACGATAAAGATGCATCCAAAGTAGTGAGTTAAGATCCCTGAGGAAGAGGCTGGACTTGAATCTAGATCTATTTTGTCATCAAATTTCCCAGCAAACCTAGTTCCTTATCTCTTCAATTCATTTGTGTAACTATTTTTTGTTGTTCAGGATCATGGAGTCATAGAATGGTTTGGGTTGGAAGGGACCTTAGAGATCATCCAGTCCCAACCCCCCTGCCGTGGGTACGGACACCTCCCACCAGACCAGGTTGCTCAGAGCCCCACCCAGCCTGGACTTGAACACTGCCAGTGTGGGGGCATCCACAGCCTCTCTGGGCAGCCTGTGCCAGTGTCTCACCACCCTCACAGTACAGAATTTCTTAAGTCAAAAAAAAAAAAAAAAAAGGGATGGACAAACTCTGTATTTCAGAAGATGATAATTATTTATCCCAAGCTATCTGCATGTAATACCTGCCAAATTAGGATGTTAAGGCTTGCATATATTAGCTCCCCACCACCACCACCTTTTTTTTTTCCTCTAGATCTATTTCAGCTACTAAATTATTCAAATTAATATTGTAATGTTGTGTCCTCTGAGTATTTGTTGACATTGTTTCCTTGCAGATTTTTGGCTGATCCAGCTACCTTCCAACACCTTCAAGTCAGTGATCATGTTCTGCCAGCTGCTTTGCATGAAGAGTTACACTCTCTTTATGGACCCTGAGATCCCAAACAAACTCACAGGAGTATAAACTGCTTCACCCCTTCTGGGCCCAGCACTCTGCCAACTCCTCACCCCTCCAATGGTAAACAGAAGTCAAAAAATAACAAAGCAAATACTCCCAACCCACCTGGGATCAGCGCCCTAAGTTACTGACAGCCAGAAAAATCACTCATTTTCTGCCAGGCCTTCTTCAACAAGGGAAGATTTTAAACAAAAACAGGGGTTTTGGCTTCAGGTCGCAACTAAGGCTGGATACTCACTCTCTCAGGATCTTCTCTGCCAGCTGAACAACTACTTTCCTCAGGTGCCAGAGGGTGGGACGTATTAAGAAATCAGCATCCCATTAATTATTTCGTGACTTCTGTGGGAAGTCTTCAAAGTGGTTGTAAGATTTTTTTCAGAGGGAGCAAGTTTGGGATTTGGGTTCCACACTCTATCACAAGCGTGGGTGGTGCATGGCGATAGTAAAATTTGACTGTCTTTTTGTCAGAACCAAAATGCACTTATGCTTTGAAAACAAATGAAGTCAGAGGTCCAGAAAATATTTTGTTGCCAAGAATTGGGGTATAGAGTATGCCATTAATTTTAGTGTTCATATGTATGTACAGCAATGACAACTTAATAGTCATAGATGTAGAATTATGAAAAAGGGATAGAGGCTTTCAGCATGAACTACAATGCCATAGCATTAAATTTCAGACACTTCGTCATGGACTCTGCTGTTTTGTAAGTTCAGCACTTAGTGCTTTCTGGAAGCAGTTCTAACTAGACATCCAGAAGTTATAGTCAATGACTCCAAGCCAGTTCTGTAAATTTCACTAAGCAGCTCTCAGTGTCTTTCTGTTATGAATGCTTTGAAACTTTGAAAACAATAGTGGTAGAATGTCTGTTTGCTCAGTGGAACATATCATACAATCACAGAATCACAGAATCACAGGGGTTGGAAGGGACCTCTGGAGACTGTCTGGTCCAACCCCCTGCTAAAGCAGGTTCCCTACAGTAGGTTGGGCAGGTAAGTGGGTTTGGAATATCTCCAGAGAAGGAGACTCTGCGGCCTTTCTGGGCAGCTTGTTCCAGAGCTCTGTCACCCTCAAAGTAAAGTTTTGGCTCATGTTCTTGTGGAACTTCCTCTGTCCCAGTTTGTGCCTGTTGCCCCTTATCCAGTTGCTGGGCAACACCAAAAAGAGCCTGACCCCACCCTCTTGATTCCTGCCCTTTAGATATTTATAAGCATTGATAAGATCCCCTCTGAGTCTTCTTTTCTCCAGGCTAAACAGCCCCAGGGCTTTCCTCATAAGGGAGATGCTCCAGGCCGCTGATCATCTTTGTAGCCCTCTGCTGGACTCTCTCCAGTAGTTCCCCAACGCCTTTAACCTGGGGAGCCCTGAACACAGTACTCCAGATGAGGTCTCACCAGGGCAGAGTAGAGGGGGAGGATCACCTCCCTCGACATGTTGGCCATGCTCTTTGTAATGCAGCCCAGGATACCATTGGCCTTGTTGGCCACAGGAGCTTACCTATAGGGGTGTTGTGGGAGACAGTGTCAAAAGCCTTGCTGAAGTCAAGGCAGACAACATCCACTGCTCTCCCCTCATCTACCCAGCCGGTCATGAGATCATAAAAGGCCACCACGTTGGCCAAACATGATTTCCCCTTGGTGAATCCATGTTGGCCATTCCTGATGATCTTCCTTTCTTCCACTTGCTTGGAGATGACATCCAGAATAAGTTGTTCCATCACGTTCCCAGGAATGGAGGTGAGGCTGACTGGCCTGTAGTTTCCTGGGTCCTCCTTTTTGCCCATTTTGAAGACTGGAGTGATGTTGGCTTTCCTCCGGTCTTCAGGCAATTCTCCTGTTCTCCACGACCTTTCAAAGATAATGGAGTGGTTTGGCAATCACTTCTGCCAGCTCCCTCAGCACTCGTGGGTGCATCCTGTTGGGGCCCAGGGATTTGTGTGCATCGAGTTTGCCTAGACAATCTCTAACCAGATCCTCCCCAGTCGGGGAAAGACTTCCTTTCTCCAGATTCTCTGTCTTACCTCCAATATCAAATGGACTAGTCTTCCCTCAAGCCATGTTGTCTGGACAGAAATAGTGAGGCAGTTGCCTCACTTCCAGTGTGGAAGTGCAATTCTTCCAGATCAAATCTTCAGTTTTTTTGTACAATGTGTTCTAGATAAGAGATTGCAGATATATGGTATGTGTACATTAAGAGCTGTTGAACAGTGAACAAGGATAGCATGACGCAGAAAAACCATCGATGTAGTTAAGCATTAACCTAAGCAACAAGGGGAGTACATACTCAAGGGGAGAGACAGGCAGAGAAACAGAAGTAGCTGGAAATTTGTCTGTACAATAAAGCGATAAGCAAACTTTTGTTTTTAGATGCACAATGTTTTTGTGTAGGTTTTCTCTAAATCTCTTTCAGCTATTAAAGTATTAAAATGATTTTTCTTAATGCTATGTCCTCTGAGTCTGGTCCTCTGTTGATCTCCTTTAAGATAGATTTTGTTTTATCAGATTCTGAGAGATGTCGTTTCCTTCTTCACCCTTCCTTTTCCTCTTCCATCCCGTAAGTTTTCTGTAGCAGGGAAATTTCATGCATGTTGTAGTTGATTTTGGGAAGAGGGGGCAGCCTTGCACTTCCATCTCACCATTACCTTCTGACAGCAGCATCTGGTAGGGAATAGTTAGGACCCAAGTTCTTTACTGCACTTTTTACCATCATTCATTTTAAGTATGCCCTTCCGTTGGAAGAAAAAATCTATTCATTTGTGATTCAGATTTGTAGAGCAAATATCAGTTTTGATGTCATGTGCTATGACGCTGATGGTTTCTCAGAATTGCCACAGCTGTAAAAATTATTTAGCAGATGGTTTGCTACCAAGAGTTGGCAGGGTTGCAGAATAATACAGAATATTTTTTTGGTGATCTTGGAAAAGCCATTTCATAGGCTTTGTGATCACAGGTTCACAGGTCTCCATGTTTTGTAGATGTTCGAGAAAGGAGACGGTAAGGAATTCACAGCAGAAGTCTCTGGGTGAATTATTCATTTATGCCATAGTGTTTCTTAAAGGATTCAGAAGTGTCTGGATGGGAGAGGCAAAGATGTTTTTCTTTCCTACAACCCTGTGTGTCACAGTGAACTTGTTCTGGATAGCTGACAGCTTAATCTGTGCTCGGTCAAATAGATTGTGTAGGATTCTTTTCTTCTGTTTTGTTTTTGGTCTGTTTTCTGTTTTTGTTGTGGTTTTTTTTGGCCTTTTT
>VXAV01011933.1:95115-110973 GCA_013399715.1 Alectura lathami
AGCCCAAGACACTTGCTCCTTCCTCAGCCATGCCTGGCATGCCAAGGCTAGGAGAGCTGTGGGTCATGATGCCTTCCCTTGGCCTTTCAGGAACGTTCCTTAGGCCAAGAATACACTGCAGGCTTGGCTCCTCTCACTTTCTGTTGCTGGAGTTGCATGAAGAAGCCCAAATCTACTTTCTAGTCTATTTGGACGTTTGGAGAGCAGAATGGAGCTGGAGGGTTGGAGAGAAAGCATAGGATTTATTAATAGCATCAGCAACTGCTTCCATCTGGAGCCACCCTGGTCTCTGAGCTCATTCAGGCAGTGGTGCCAGATGGTGAACCTCTCACCTTAATCATATGTTTTTGACCCCTGCTGCTAGCAGTCAGGTAGCTGTGCCAAGCTGCAGTCTACAGCTGGCTTTTCACAGAACATTTCTGACTGGCTGCCTTGTGGGGAAAAGCAGGCAGTGAGGCTTTCTGCAGGAGGCGATGCCATCCCTTCCTCTATTCATTTTGCTCCGGCTACCCAAGGATCTGAGGGAGAGGCAGCATCTGATGTTACTTTCCTTGGGTGGGAGTGGAACAGAAACTACCCGTCATTTTAGGACAGCTGAGTTGGCTCTATTACTATACAAAAAAATGAGTCAGTTTACACTCTGGCTCTCCCTTCTCTCCTCAGCATCCTCCCTTAATTTCCATACCAGGACAGGAATAGGCAGAATACCCCTTAAGCTATTACTTCTGCCTTAGCACTGAGAGAAGTGTATAGAAATCTTCTGGAAACTACCAATCCCAGGTTTGGTCAGAAGGTGAAGATCTGTTGCAGATGCAGAAGAAGTAGATGGGTTGTGGAGGCAAAGGACAGAATTCTCTGGGTGCAGGAGAATTATCATGGGGCCGAAGGAGTGCGTAATTAATTCTTGTGGGGATCCTGGGGCCACAGATCACTTGCTATGAATTTGCAGGAGTTGGCAAAACTAAATGTCACAAGTGAGCTGGTGGGAGTTAAAAACTGAACATGCACCAACCCCGCTGTTATTGTTTTCTGTTTTCAAAGAAACAAAATCTCACCATTTTGTGTAGCAGCAGGGCGCTTGCTCATAATTCTTGGACGCCTGAGGCTGACCATGAGGCACTAAGTATGCATGAGGGTAATGACAATATTGGAATAATCACTCTTCCTCAGCTGCCTTACTCCATTCAGACACACTTGGGAGACAATACTTCATCTGGCATAACCGAATTTTGGGCTGGGCTTCACTTGGTATAGGGAGAAGGAATGGAGTACTTTCAGCAGACTGCTGGGATGTTAGCAGACTTCTCATGTTATTGGTAAGTATGAAGGTAACAGCAATGAAGAATTTTGGAGAATGAGACAGAAGCAATGAAAGATCTGAACAGTGGATAGCCATCGAGTCCCACTTCTGTCCTTTGGTCTTGTGATCCCAAGTACTACCCTCCTCTGGATGTTTTCACATATGTCTTGATTGTCAACAACTTTTTGCTGGGCCATAGCACTCAACTAAGCAGACAGTAACAGCAAGTCCCTTCTGTTCAGATGCACCCCAAATGCAGGAGAGAGATCAGGTCTAAAAGTGCTTGACTTTTGGCATGCCCTCTACCAGGAAAATTTATCCAATACAATTTGGTCAGGTGAATGTGTCTTTTCATTTTACTTAGTTTTAATAGGCTACTCATCTTTCCTTAGAGCTGTCTGGGTTAGCATCTGAGTTGCTTCAGAGGAGGCAGAGCAGGTCCTCAGGGTATGATGGCACTGTGGCACAGACATCATGGCTTGGTAGGGACTCAGACATTGTGCCTACAATGTGTTATAACCAGCTGCGTGCCTGGAATGTTATTTTCTTAGCTGATAACCAGTATAAAAGGAAAAATAAGGAAAAATTCTTCAGGGAAGTGTCATAGGAGAATATGTATCAGTCAGTGAAAGCAGAATTACAGAAAAGTAAAAGATCCTGTTGTAACAGATTAGGTGCCTATCAAGTGACAACAGCCGTTTATTTCCTTCAAGCAAAAGTAGTGGATATACTTAGACATAATCCTACCCTGAAGTGTTTTAATTCTGATGGCACTTCTTGTTAAGGAGAGTAAGCGAAATGGAGAAGTGCACACCAATGGAAACAATATCATGAAATTTACAACATTGACACCTAAGTTAGCTAAGGTTTGAATCAAGACTGAAAAAAATAAAATTAAAAGGAAAGAAAACAAACACACAAACAAAAAATAAAATACAATGCAATGAATTTGCTATGAGGCAGAGTTTTTATTGCTTGATAATATTTTCACAGCTAAATAAGATGTAAAGAATAAGAGGATTAGATCCTGTTTGTTTTCTTCTAGCTTCCTAGTCTGTTGATTGCCTAATCAAGGAAGTCCCAGGCCCAGGTAGAAGCTGATACTAACTTTTAATTTCTCTTTGCCTCCCCATTTTACCTGAAAATGTGCTTTGTTAAACTCACAACTCATCCTATACCCTTGCAACAAAAAAGGCAACTGCAATGGATTTAAGCTTCAATGGCTTCTGGCCTCTTTGTTTTGATACTGTAGGCACTGCTTATCTGTACAAGATGGAGAATATGCCAATACACTTATTATTTATTCCATGCAGGTAGCTGAAATTGCATCTCTATTCTTACATGGAATGCCAATATGACCATACGTAATATATATCTTCTTAATTTTGTTTGTAAGGTGATTTTTTTTTTTCCTAATTTGCTGTTTTCAAGATACTAAAATGAACCAGGAGGTTAATGAGGCCTACAGTGTGTTTTTATGTAGTTTCCTGTGCATTTTCTCAACCTAAGCAATGCCAAAATTGTGTAACCCCAGGAGCACCTAAAGCAAAAAGGCATGCTTTGAAGAAGCACTGCTCCTTTTGCTCAGCCTTCTTGCTTCCAGTGGAGCAAGTGTTACTTTTGTACTAGCCCACACTATAAGCAGATTACTCTGCAACTATCTGTGCAGTTTGTGCAAATAGCTGGTTATATGCAAACTGAATTTTTTGTTCATCATCAGTCAATTAAGCTATGTTGTATTTCAAGCCCACGGATTTTAATAAAACAAGAGACTTCAAGGCTGAAGGTCATTCTGGAAGGTCACAACTTAAGCTTCTGAAATGTAATTTTCCTTCTCTACTCATTTGAGTACATTTTTTCCATGTACTATATTGTGCAAGGAGTGGGATTTGGTGCTCTGTCTTCAAGGAAGGGTAAGCCACAAATGGAGAACTAGAAAAGGACATTCACAAAAAAAAAAAAAAAAAAAAAAAAAAAAAAAAAAAAAACATAACCATGAGCATGTTGGTTGGAATTCAGTTCTTTCAGGTTCTCTCTTGACATTCAGACTTTCAGTCTCCTCCATTCAAAACTTAACATGACAGGTAGACCAAGATGGTATTGTTTTGGGGTGATGAATCCACAATTAAAACCATCTACATATGAAATATCTGAAAACATCTCTGATATCTCATGTCAGCATGTCTAACGTCTTGAGACAGTCCGGAAGACATTTCATAAAACAAACTTCCATGGCTCATTGCTTTAGGTTGATTACTCATGTTTTCCCTTTGTAGTAATGTTTTTCTAAATGCATTTCATTCAACACAGTATTTCACTGGCTACAAACGCTGAATAGCTAGCATTGCTTTGATGATTGTATTACTTCAGTGTCCATTTGCATAGCAGAATCCTCTACAGAACTAAGGCAGGCCATTCCTTGTGTCAAAGTTTTCAGAAGGCTGAGTTTTAAAAGTACACAGCTTTCAACAGCAGAAAGATGAGGGCTTCACCCAATGGAAGTGTTTGAGGTTCAGGAAAGGTTTTACTTGTATAGTGGCGAGGCCAAGGAAAACTGAAAGACCCTGTAAAAAGTTTTCACACACATGTGCAAAGACATCTTGGGACAGCTAAAAGCCATCTACTTAGGGCACTCGTGTGTGTTGGTAGATAATGCTTCAGCAGAGGTTTAAATCTACTTTTTTACATCCCAGGTGACACCCCCAGTCAGTAGGCCACGTTCCACACTGATGATTTTTTGGTTAGCCTCTTTTGTGTCTCTCTCCCGTCTCATATCAATATGGTTCTTAGTCTTCCTCCTTCCCAGGCCCTCTAATCTCTGACACACAGCAAAAGTATATCTGTGTTGAATTTTTTTCCACAAAGAAAAAGATTGTTCTACCAAGCTTTAAAAAAAGAGTAGTTTAAACCTGTTTCAGACTACCCCCAGCCTCTAAACTTTGCCTAAAATTTCATTCAAAATTTAGGAGTGATTTCCTAGTGCCAGTTTATTTTTAGTTAACATCTTTCTGTTAAGAATTCTGTTTCCATGGAACTTGTGTTTTTCACATTAAAATGTATGGTAAAAAGAATACTTATGAATGGTTTTGTTTTTCTGCAGTCTCACACGGGGTGGACATCCTAACCTGTCCAAAGAAGCAGGAGTTGTGCTGAAGAACTCAACAAGCTGATTCTAAATTTTTAAGCCACCATTGCAATGCTCCTTCTTAACGAAATGATTATACTGGGAGCCGGTTTGCCTCTGAAAGAAAAATATATTTATGATAGTATTCTTTTTTTGGTTTTGATATATAGTGAAAATTTCTGTTTTTTGGATGCTGTTTGAAGTGGTGAGTCCTCCGATTTGGCACTGTGCTCCCAGCAACCTTCCCTCTTCCCTGGGATGAAGGATAGGCCACTTCACATTCCTTTTTTCTTTTTTTTTTACCTCACATCCATCTAAGATTTTTAGAACCTCAACTCTAATCTCTGTATTTTGAGATCTAGTGCCATAAACCAAAGAACATCCTTGTGTTTAGGAGTTCTTTGTTACTAGGCCAGCTCTCCTTCTGTAGAATGAGAACTGACAAGGTCGTAATTAACTGGACATTTCTATTTATCTCAACATGCTGGACATGGTAAAATGTAGACTGTGTTTAGAGCACTTGAAAGGCAATATACTTAAAAGTGGCATCTAATCAACCAGTGGAATTTGTTGCTGTGGGACATGGAGGCAAACAGGTTGAGAATCAGGGTAGGATTAAGCACTTGAATAGGAATAATACCTGCAGTTAACTTGTGAGGTTAAAGTATTATGAGGTTTATAGGTACTTTTGCTTCTGGGCATAAACTGCCATCTTGGCTTGTGAAAGAACTTGTTTCAGCTCCTGCTTATTGCTCCAAGCCATTTGTGGGATGCTTTTAAAGGGTGTGAGGCACCCAAGCAGGCTGGAGGGGGAGGACAGGAAACCCGGATGGCCAACAGCCCTATTGTTGGTCAGGCACTGCCCTGCTTGTTTTCTTCCCCATGGCTCTGAAGGATTCCATAGCCCATGTGGGAGGCAAAGAGCACAGCCAGTGGGCTGCCTCATATTGAATCTTCCTTGCAGAAAATTGTCAAGACTGCACTTGATTTATCGTCCCGTCACTGCATGGCCACTTCTCCATTCAAAACAGAATCCCTTGATTATGCTTGTGTCTTCTGCCACATGAGAATATTAAAATGAATGAAATCCTATCACCATTTGCTCTGAGGTCATGATTATCTGAACATTCTGTTTTTGTCTTTTTGATAAAGAAAAGCTAGAGAAAAGGTAGGTTGAACATTCCTGTTTTCTTTTTTTTATTATTCCCTAAAGGAAAAAAAAAAAAAAAAAAAAAAGCTTTTTCCATAACATTTCTTCACAGACAGAGATTATGTATATGCGTGTTATGGCTAGAAGTAAATGCACAGGCATTAACTAGACCTGCAGGTGTTTGGGGATTGTTCACCTCTAGAATATTTGCACAACACCATTTAAACAATTAGCTGTTTGCCCTCAAGGACTGGGATTTATAATATGAAACACATCGCATCAAGGGTGGGTCTGACTCAAAATGGCACTGGTTAAATGAGGTTTTTTTTTTTGTCTTCAGACTTGAAGTTTAAGATTAGAACTTTAGGTGTCTGGTTGTGCTGAAGCAGAGATTTGCATTTAGATTGCAAAGCTGTGTTTAGGCTGCAAGAGAGCAGAGAGACAATACTGATGGTAAAGATGTTAGGTTAGGAAACAGGGCAGAGTGACTTTCTTCAGACAGAGATAAAGTGTCCTCAGATAGGCTTGTGAGGCCATCTGATGGTGCGATCTCATGGAGTTTTTTTTTGAAAAGGAGAACATAATGACTGCTTTGAATGATTGCTATAGCCATGAGTGTTACATAGAGCTCTAGCTGAACCCAAACAGTAGCGAGTGATGTTTTTCTTCCAGTCGGCTCCAAGGAGCCAGTCAAGGTGTTAGATCTCAAAGCCCAGAATAAAGGATTGGGGAACCTATTTTAAATTTTTCTTTAATTTCCAAACCCCTTCAAATTTCCTTACTTGTTTGCAGCTTTAAAGAGGGCAAGGCATTGCAGATGTCATGAAACATGACAGTTGATCTGGGTGCTTATGTAGGACAGTAGGTTTTGTCATGTGCACTACTGCTTAGTGAATGAGGTGGCTGGACAAGCATTAGCTACCTGCATGGCAACTACTGTCTGGAAGTTTAATATATGGATCTATAGACTTTACCAATCCCTCAAGTGATGATCCCTTTTAGACTCTTGTTTGCTGAGGTGAGCCGAGCAACTGGACAGACTACTGCTAGATACTAGTCATTCCCTCATGTTACAAACTCTGTTTGACCTGTTACAGGAGTCAGGGCCTTGGGTGCACCAAAAGCCCTTCATTGCCCTGACCAACCTTACCAAGGCCTCCATCCATGTAGCCGCTGCCTGTGGGCCCTCAGGCTCCATTGAGCTCAATCCCGGGCCCCCAATGTGCCTGACTGATGCTGCAGATGTGCCTGTATGATGCTCAGCTGTCCTGAGGTGCTGACTGAATTTCCCAGATGGACCTGTGCTGTTCTCCTGTTTCCAGTCCTGTCTCCAGCCTGAGGCACACTGTTGGTAGTCTTGTCTCTGGCTCTGTCTCCTCCTATCCCGACTAAATGACTTGACTTCCTGGATGGACGTCAGCCTGCGTAGGTAGCCTTGTCTGCAGCTCTGTCTCCAGCTCTGTTTGCAGAGCCTGTTGTGTTACACAGCTAACATGGAATAATCCAAAGCACTTTTGGCATTTCGCTATAACTCGGGATATTACCTGGCAGAGAGGAAAGGAGAGAGAACTGCAGCTGTGGGGATGTGCTGCTTAATGTACTGTAGACAAATTTTCTCATCGTGAGCCACCCAATGGCATCTAACTTTATTGTGCCTATTCCTCTAGTCCAGACTTGTAGCTAAACAATGTCCTGATTCCAGCTCTGTGCCAGAAGGACAGCTTATAAACAGTTCTTAGACAATGTACAACCTCCTCCTTCCTTCCTGTGAAACCTCCTGTGACTCAGCATGTGCAGGGGTGGTAGGAAAGGGAGGGAGAAGCGGAAGGTTGAGAGGAGTGAATATCCATTGCCAGCCATACCCAATGAAGAAACGGACAGTGATGGTAAATGATGTGTTTTATGGAGGAGAGGAAATGCCTTCATCCCATGAGCTGTGACAGCTTCCAAGCGCCCTGGCCAGGGTTCTGGCTACCTGAGGAGGAAGGGGTAGGTCCTAGCTGTATTGGGCCAGATGAGAAGTCTGCAAGCTGGGAGTTGTCCCTGGTGGATGTAAAAGTACTCACAGGTGCTTCCTGCTGCCTGGCGCCAGCTTGATGTTAGGAGGCAGGAGAGCTGTGAGCAGATGATGTAGTTGTATCTGGAAGTTCTCAGGTGACAGATCACCCCTTGGAGACTGTCACTGTGAGAGCTCTGGAAGATAGGGAGCTGGGTGGCTGTAACAGGCTGTATTTTTCTTATCTAGAAAAAAGGACATAGGCAAGGAATTTTCACGTCTTTGTTGGTGGAATTTCCTGTCATTGTCTTTTTATATTGTCTAAAATGCATTTTATGTGTTATCCTGAAATGAAACATTTTTATATTTGGGGGCATATTCAAAGGAATTGACTAAAAACTCTACAGGAAAAATCTGTACTGTGATAACTCTTACGAATTCCAAAGAAAAAGAGGCTTATACCTTTCCTAGCAAAGTTTATAAGCAGTAGTCTCACCATTTTGCAAGGAAGAAAATTTTATCTCAAATGTTAGGGCTTTTTTTTTTTTTTTTTTCCTTCATTCTATTTATAGCCTGCTCTAGTTTAATTTTTTTTGGCCATCAGACAAGTAAGCAAGCCTTTTCCCTGCTGATCTTAAGGTAGAATTTGTTTATAGTATACAAGATCTGTAATAGCATAGCAGGGCGATTCCCCACAAAACGCCCCCTAGCTTCCACTCCCCTGATTCACATAGGACCATAGGACTGCTTTTCTACAAGAGCAAATGCTCCTGGAGTTTCTAGACAAACATATTTTGTGTGTATATTATTTTCCCTCCCGTCTCAACCTTGCCTTCCCAAAAAGGAAAAGAAGTAGGGGGAAAAAAAAAAAAAAAAAAGACAAGGTAGCTGGGAAATCTTAGACTAAAGGATAGATCACATTTCAAAACATTGTAATCTAAAAATAACAATTCTGATTTTGACTTCTCTCTCTCTCCCTCCCTCATTCCCTTTCTTCCCAGTGTAATTCATTTCCTTTAAAGAAAATTTGCATCCTGGGAATACATGAATTATGTAATACTTCAGTGAGATTACTTTTATTTACAAGACACAGTTGTGGTTTAAAGAATTAGGAACAGGGATAAAAGCAAGTCTGAGACTCTTGTGACTTGTGCAACATTGTGTTACTGTATATTCATGCACACACATGCATGTGTGGTAACAGGAGTAATAAGGCTAGAATTTGTGTCAGTCTGTGTTAGGATTCAGATATTTTTAATGGTTACCACATTAATTATTAAATATTTTGGCTTTGTGGACTTATTTCTAGCTCTAAAGGACAGTTCCTACAGAAGTTTGTGTGTCTGTCCTTCTTGTATGTAGCTCAGAGATTTTCAGTTGCATGAATTAGATTGAAGGGTTTGTTTTGTTTTGTTTTGTTTTTAACTTTCTTTGGTGTTTTCAAAAGCAAAAAAAGAATTTTACACCTTTTTGAGTGCCACTCTGCTGCAGGTAAAGAATGTAACAGCTTGTGAGAGTGCAGCTAGAGCCAATAATAATTTGACTGACATGTCTTGGCACTGAAATGCCTATTAAAACTCATGCTGTCCTTTCAAGATGGAGATTTTAATGCTAGGCACTTGTTTGAGCTGAAAATTCACTCCCTTTACAGATCCAAAGAGCCTTCATCAATGCTTATTTCAGGGCTTAGGTTGAAGATAGATTTGAGAATCTGAGGATCTAATATTTCTATTGATGACAGAGTAAATCCTTCAGTGTCACGAAGTTTCCAAGCCGTGAAAGTTTCCGAGCCCAGTAAGTACTGCAAACATGTTTCCATATGTAATGCACTGTACTTTTCCATACAGAATCCCAAAGATTTCTTGGAAAAGTCAGAGCACAGTAGACTATGATAACCTGGTAACGGCTTTAGGAAAAAATATATATTTACTTTTGAGAATTATAGAAAAGACAGCAATTTGTAATAGGTGTTAACTGTGGATTCTAGGAATAACAAAGTTCATCATGGGAACAAATGTCTTCAGATATTTGGTGGGCTTGGTTTCAATGAAAAACAAGCCAGCTCTATTCAGAAGAGTTTGACAATATATATAATCTTGTTTCATAGAAAGGCAACTTATCTGACTTTATGTAGGATAAGCATACTTTAAAAGCCAGTTCCAAAGTAAAATCTCTGATATTCTTTCCATGGACTTGAGAGAATTCCAGTAGGTGGGAGGTTAGCTCTCCTACCTACACTGCCAGTAACCAGAAGAGGTTTTTTAAAGAGCTGTTTATTACATGGTATGGTAGAACAAAATTTTTCAATACAACCCCCTGTCTCCTGTAGCTTGTAGTGCTAACACAGGTTTGTGGTGCCCGCTGGAATCTGCCTGGATTTTAAGGCAGAATTTTAAATACAGTGTTTGTTTGTTTCTCTTTTTACGCACAATGCAATAAAAGCTTGCATTAGCATTTAGAAAAATCTGCATGTGTGAGAGATCATGATGTTTGTTTGAGACAGACTGCTGTGTTGATTTTCCACAGAATTAAAGACACTTTGTCACGGAAGATGCTGTACATGTGTAGGCGATTGTGTATATGTAGGCACAGATGTTAGAAAGAAACGGATATCCCAAGTACTCAGTCTTACTGCTGTCATTATCTGCTCTATGGTGTTGGCTTTTTACCTGTAAATGAACATCATCATCATCTTTATGGTGAATCTTGAAGTTTCTGCAAGTACTTTCCAGTCCTGTATCAGCAAGAATGAATAAATCAATTTAATCCTGACAGCTGCACCACCACTGTGCTTTTTTCAGAATCCAGACATGTGGAGAAATTTGGAGGGAGAGATTGCTTTACTGGATCACTCTACTCCAAACCTCTTGAAACAGAGATTAAGTGGCATTATGGAGAACAGTTAGGTCATTATTGATGTCCAGAAAACTGGTGACTCCCTCACTGCTATGCATTGGCTTTTATTCATCTCTTTGCTGAGAAGTCAAATGTAATTATTGAGGGGAATCCAGTTTTAGGAACTGAGCTGAAATGGCTGAGTTAGCTGTGTGCCTGGACTCCTTGTATAGACAGCTGGGTGACAGGATTCTCCCGAGGCTGATGCAGAGAAGTAAGCTGGGTGAGGGCAGCACAGCTGCTCCCAGTAGCAGCTGCAGAAACATCCCAGCGAGAGTGAGCGCATGGGATTGGGTAGCATAATGGCAGCCACTGCCATCAAAATCCTGTGATGGGTGGCTTCTCGTAGGTCCTCGATGGAGCCTACTAAACACTTTGCTTCTCACAAAGGGAGATACTATTGGAGTGGTTATGACGCTGAACCATAGATGGTCAGTCATGAAAGACAGCACAGACAAACCTTTTTGAAGAACAAACCTTGCTTTTCAACAGTTTCCTGGTCTGACAAAACCCACATTTATGGAGCAGAGAAGAACAATTGTTCCCCCACAGCAGCCTACGGGAGCAGCAGTAGCCACATGCAAGCTACCTCACTGCTCTGCAATTTGCAGTGCTGTAGAATAGCTGCATAAAGCACAGTGAAACAGTCTTTGTGATTTCTGTGAATTTGATTAATCTTTCACGTAGTTCTAGTTGCAGTCTAGCACTTCTGCATATTTGTGCCACAAGCAAAAATCAATTTTTTCCTGAAGTAATAATAATTCTTGAAATTCATTGCACCTTGAGGAAAACATTATCATTCTTTTCCCTTCCAACACACAATCTAATAAAGATTAACAAATATATGTGTACTACACAGATTTATTTGGATTAGAAGTCTTGTTTGTTAGAGACTGCATAGTGGACAGATGGTTTTGAAAATACTTTGAATGGGTAAAACGTGCATCTATACAAGAAAAGTTAGGCTGAATTAAGAAAAAAAAGCTTTAAGATGCCACAAATAATATGAAGTTTACAATTTCTTTCAATGAATTCATATATTATTTGACCTGAAACAGCCTGAGCTGAGGATGTTTTGTCCTTGTGCAGCTCTGTGGGTTCTCAAATGTTCCAGCACAGTCATCCCACACTGTTACAACAGTCCTGCTGATACTCCTTTGACAGTTTCATGGGGAAGGTGAGAATAAATCCTGAGGTATGTTTTCAGGAAAAGTGCTAGAAACCCATTAGCACAATGTCCCTCTGCATTTGTGGTAAGAGCACTTTCTGTTTCCATTGGTGCCATTGTTCTGCTGTTCCACAGATGTATGTGAACCATCTCTGACGTTCAAACGAAGACAAAATTTGGTATTCACCATGCATGAAACTCTGGCTACCTCTCATTTAGCTCTGCAACAAAGAGAGTAGGAGTTGTGATTCTGCAGCCAGCCGTGCTGTGAGAAGCACATCTCCTTTGTTTTGAGTCAGGAAGGATGAGCTGCAATATGTGGCTGGCAGCAATATCAAAGGCCATATCTGAACCAGTCAAACTGGCTGTGTTTAAATTCAGGATCCAGCCGGTATGATTAGTGGTGCCTAGGGCATCATCTACCCCCTGTGAAGATAGACAATTGGTATTTAAATTAGGTCTCTAAAAATGCCACTTTCTCTTCGCCAATCATCATGAGAACTCAGAGTGACTTTTTGGGCTATCAAATGAAGTTTACTGTGTGAAGATTGAAAGAGAGGGAAGATGAGCCTCACGCAAGTACTTCTGCCTTTGGTGGGCACAGCAAGTGTGAATTGCAGAATTCAGCTTCTATGTCTGTCTCTAGCACAGAACATATACTAGCGAAAATAGACTTGACAACATTTATTGCGATAGCTGATGCTGATGATTTGACTTCTATTGATTAGACTACTCATCTACAGTTTGTTTTCAGGTTGTCTAGTTTATAGCTATTTAAAATCCTTTGGGGATTTTAATTCTGTATTCTATCTTTGACAAGAAAAATGGTAGCCATGGGGAACATATGAAGAGGCAAAAAGGAAACTAAAAGATTTCCTACATTCTGTGAAACAGAGTCACATGCCCTAAGAAGCCAGACAATGCAGATATATGAACTTCAGCTTCTGTTTTCTAAAGTCTTATGTTTTCTAAAGCAGCAGTAAGAACATGCAGGTGGCTTTTCCACAGCAGCTGTGCAGTTAGCACGTTGGGGTTACCCTGCCTTCCTGAGAAAAGAGAGCAAATGAACGTCTATGGTGTGTGGTAAGATCAGGTGGTGGATGAAGGCACCCTGATTTTAGGATCAGAAATCTGTACTGAAACTCAGCAAATGATGGGCAGCATTCAAACCTTATCTTTTCTTAAACACCTGCTGGTTATTCAGACACGAACTGTATCCTGGGTGCTGAATTCTCATCTGTATTATTTGTGTGGTTTCAAACATTTCATCTTTCCCACAGCAGTGTGTGCTAGAGACTGGAGCATATCCCTCTGCTGTCTCCCCAGAGACATACCCTTCTTTAGGGGGAAAAAAAAAAAAAAGGAAAAAAAGAAGAAAAACACTGAACCTTCTTTCTTCCACACTAAAAAGACCTTTGTCCCAAACCACACATGTAGATTTTAAACAGAAAATAATATGAAAGCACAGTGCTTCCTTTATAGCAGACCTTATGTGCCTTATGCAGCTTTCTGAGTTCCTGTGTCCATGGATTTATGATGTGCTCTACACTTTCCACATTCTCAGTGTTGTTTTCCCACATTTGAAGGAGAAATGATCAAGAGATTTGTGCTGGAGTGAAATTTATTCTGTCTTAAGCTGTGTAAAGGTTCCAAATTCACCACAGCATGGAAAATAGAAATGCTGTAAGCATCTTGGGCCCTTCCCAGGCATGCAGACACCGTGCCTTCTGTAGAAATGAACATTGCATTCTTGTAATTACTGTTCTTGTCAGAACTGCTTTTGCCTTTAATAGATCAGGTAAATATGAACTCAGCATATGCTTTAGTGCCCAGGGGATCATTTCTGCATGGGAAAATAGCCCCCAACCCAATGAAAAGTTGCACTCCTGCAGAGTGGGGAGCTTGAGTGAGCTTTCTGGACATTTTGGCTGGACTGCAGAGGTGGACCATCAGGACTCCAAGGGGATCCTTTGTCTGGAGGAGGAGAGCTGTAATTCAATATTTTAAAAAATGCTTTAAAAAAATTTTTAGGATTGACATAAATGGGGCCACACCGACCAGTTTCCTCTGTGCGCTAGAAACCTATGAGTGACCACCAAGGCTCAAGCACAGAAGCCACTGTCCTGCTCTGTGGATACCCTGGTAACGCCCCTTTTCTACAGCAGTTCCTAAAAGCAGCGCTACCATACTTACCTCCATACTGCTCAGCAAGGCACCACACCCCACTGCCTCCTCGGTAACTCCGAGTATTGCTTGGAAATGTTGGTCACTACAGACAGACTCCAGCACCCTATGATGAGGAATACTCTAATTCTGCTGACATTTCGCAGTGGTTTGCCAACTGCTCTTTCTGTGGAACAAACAAAACACACAAGTCAAAGTAAAGAATGAATTTCTTCTTACTCAAATAACAAAACAGAAATACAGAAATAAAATACAACCACACTTACAATTGCTTCCACAGATCACCTATTCACCATGTAAGTAGCTCTCAAGACACTTATGTAGCTGGAGATCAATCTTCACTCAAGATTCCTGGGTTTTACTTATATAGAAAGGAATAGAAACTCAGTCAGGAACTTATATATCCCTTTGCTCATTGAGCAAGTAGTTCCAGCTTCAAAGACCTTTCGTAATTCATAACTTAATTAGGATGCCAATATTTAACAGTGCTGTTAAAGGATTACTAACCTCCTTGTCTAATTTTAGAAATATTGATGTCACTTTGGCATGGTTACGTAAATCTATTTTCTGATCAGAGAATAAACATAACTTGTTAATGACTGTGCTAGTGCTTAGCAGGCTTCTGTTCTATTTATAGCTATGAAGGAAATCTTCCTTCCTGGAACTGTCAAGCGTACTCTAATGTTCAAAAATTTGTGTGTACACAGAAATTAATTAAAAGGAACAAATGAATTGATAACCATGCTTCATTCTCTTTTCTATGTTTGTGTAATAAGCACAGTTCTTTATTATCTCCCAAATCCAGTCAGAAAGTGGCAGCAATCAATCAAATCTGAGGTGATAACTGGTCTGGGGAATAAATGTGGCTTATTTTGGCTTCGAGGAATATTGTCATTTGTAGCTTAATGTGTTCCCCATTCCATTCCTTTTCCTTTTTGTTATTCTACAGGGATTTTTAGACTACAGTGGCTGTCAGCTGCGCCAAAAATCATCCTGTTCAGTACAATCTAACCAGGTAGTGGTCAAGTGCTAGATGAGTAAATCTCTGCTGCATACTCTGTGGTCAAAGATGAAGGTTTCTTGATATACCCATCAGCAGGACTATGCAGGATAGAATAATTTCCTGAGTATAGTGGAGTCTGATGGCATTAGATATTCATTTTTTATATTTTTTTCTAACATATTAAAGATACTAAACTGTTCAGATACTGAAGAAACTTTTATTCCCAATACTGGTTTACATTAAGTCATAAGGTGATCATCATAAACATATCTTGCTGTGTCTCCCTGAGCCTTAGTGTTTCCCTAAAACAAAAAAGGCTGAAAAATCAGACCATCAGAGGGAATTAACTAAAGGCCTCTACAGCCCACTTGTATCCAACTAAATCACCAGGCTTCCACATTTTGCCTTAGTAATGCAGCTCAATGTCAAATTGAAGAGCCACACTTTTGCGAACCTTGGTTGCTTTGATCCATGCTAAGTACTGAGCTGTGCCAGGCCATGCTAAAATTGTCAGTCAGTGCAGGCTCTGTTCTAATTATTACAAACTGAGTAGCAGGATATATTTATCTCCTGATCTCCTGCTTCCAAGGCCAGCAGAAGCTGCAGAGACAGCATATTTGGCTCCCTCAGGAAGGATGTTAGTGCTTTGTTTGGTTTGAATCTCTCACCTCACCCTCTAGCCAATGAGCAATCATCGTGGGCAGACTCTGGAGGGAATTTTCTCGAGGTCAACTTGAAGGAAAGATGATGCCAGTGATCTGGCAATGGGGGTTGTCATGCCTTAGAAACCAACATCTCTGCCACACCTACCCACAAAAAAAAAAAAAAAAAAAAAAAAAAAAAAAAANCCACAAGAGTGGCACAAAGGAGACCCAGATAAACTGGCATAGTAACAAAATGTGCTGTGTCATGAGCAGAAGAAAGAGACCTTGGAAGAAGTCAAGAAGGTAAGATCAACTGAAAAAAAAAATAATAATAATGAAAATGTGGCAAACTGTTGCATTATCAGTTATTCTAGCACCTTGCACTAGATGGCAC
>VXAV01011933.1:118622-138723 GCA_013399715.1 Alectura lathami
TTTTTCTTTTTAACTGTCAAACAAAACCTGTTGAAGGGAAGAAATGGGAACACATTAGTATTTTCTTTAAATTGTTGTTTCTCATGTGGGCACTGGATTCCTCCTTGCTGAACGTGCAGGAAAGGCATGCATCTGTGAGCCTGGTGAAATAATTAGCTCATGAAAAAGAACCATTATTTGTGACTGTTAAATGAATGAGTAAAACTGTTCTGAGATCTGCCAAAATGTTCACATTGAAAAATCAGACTGCTCAAGGGGAGGGAGGGGGTGAGAGTCTTGGAAAAACTGATTTGCTCAAGTTTGAAGCAGGTCAGGGAGGACTGGGGGAGGGGAAGGGACTAACTTCATCTCTGAGGTGGTCTCACTTTCAAGAACTTTGAGCCCTCTCTCTGGAAGTGGTTCTCTTTATACATTCAGACTTGGCTGGCAGCGGTCACCTTGCTTGGCCTTCCCTTATTTAAAGAAACAGCTGTGTATGTCAGTGTTTTTGTTGCTTTTACTTTGTACCTTGTGCCAGGAGTGCTGAAGCTATAAGCCTGCTCACCTTATATGAACAGCGTATAAATCTGTCCTCAAAAGAGGGCCCATGGGACAGTCCTGAAGGACAAGAATGAAGGTGAAGGGCACAAAGAGCTAGAACTGGGATACCTCTGTATGTGAAGAAGAGCCAGATCATTACAGACAGGAAAAGGAATTGTGTTGAAAACAAGCCACAATTACTGACAAACTCTTAAGGCCCCTTGGGAATATTTTTTAAGCAGGCAAAACTACCAGTGAACTCAATGGAAAGTATGGCTGATTAAAGGCAGTTGAATGTAGCCCTAGAGCATCCCTCCTCCTGCCTGCCCAAGTCCAGTGAAAGGCATGAATTACCACATCCTCTAGCCCTTGCAATTGATATATACAGTCTGTTGACAGCTTTGCCTCCTGGGGTACCTAATTTCACCAAGTCCAACAGACGCAGAAGTCTGGATGCTAGAGAAAATGACCATAAATGATTTCCTAGTCTGCTACTGAAAACAATATCAGAAAGAAATTCCACATAAATTTTGTTGCTTGTAAGTGCCTGTGATCTTCACTTCTGTTCTGACATAGCTATCTGTGTGTCTCATCTGCTGAGGGATGCTCCGCATTCTTGCTAGCTCTGACTAGTGGCAGAAGGGAAAATAATGGTGAAAAGCAGGATTACTCCCAAGAGTCTAGTGAGATCACCCCAGTTGGACGAGGAGCCTGCCCTCAGACAAACTGAGGGATGCCTGTGTTGAGCTGAAACAAGTGAGTGAGCGCAGCCCCCAGCACGTCGGAAGCATGTGCGCTGTTCCCGGGGATAGCTCCTGCTAACATCAACAAAGGCACTGCAGGGTGTTTATAGTGCACCCAGACAAGCATTCCTTTCACAATACCTAACAGACATTGTATACACCACAGCAGATTCTTTCATATAATCCTACCTAGACTCTGAGAAATGGGATCACATCGTGGACTGCTCTTTCCCACCTTCAGGCAACTTGCCAGCGTGCTCATTCCTCTTAATGCATTAAAAATCACCTAGGATGAGCTGCATATTTTCCTGAGTTTTTTTAAACTAGATCCTTGTATTCACTTTTCATTATGTATGCATATGTTCTTAGTATAATGCTGTTTAATTAATGACATGCACAGCAAATTCTTCATATAAGTGTGTTCTAAATTTACTGGTGATTTTGGACTCTTGTTATGTCTATCTCTGTTACTCTCTGGCTGTTGGCTTTTTTTATAAGTGTGGCTATTAATGGTCCCAGTGGGTTGATCTTTGTCTGATAAAAATGTCTCTTAAATAGATTAAATATAAATGATGGATCATCTGTTGTTCGAGCTGCTCTTGACTCCAAGAATTTACCCCATGTGATCTTACCATTATCTGATTAACTTGAATACAGTCATAATGATTGTGCTGTATTTATTTAAAGTTTTCATTCTCTTCTTTTGCCAATAGTGAGGCTCTGAAAGAGAGCAAAGCTGGGAACACTGCATATGTTTAGCTCTGCAGAGTCCTGGTGTGAGTAAGTGCAATGCAAAAAAAGCCAGCCGATGTCAGCTGCATTTCATTAGCATAGATAGCATTTTCTGTATTTCATTCCACGATCTGATGTTTCAAATATAAACAAACCTACTCTGTCCTTTAAGAAACTTCCTTTATCCATTGCACAATGGCTAGGCTACTTGAGAAAAGGCCTTTTAAGGAACAGCCTCTCTATATTTTCACACTTTAAAAAATAACCCTAAGTTTTGTCAGGTCTGAATACTAGTGCCAGCTACTCCCTGCAGATCATCTGGAACTGACCATCCTCCAAGGAACTGCCAGTTCTTCTGTCCTGTGCTGCCAGCTGTGCTGAGACAGGCCTTCTGCTAGGGCCTCTTTACCTCTTCTCAGCATTACTTCAGCTTTGCAGGATCTGTTCATTGCCATGCTTCTGCTGCATGCAACTGGTAGATTCTATGGCCAGAAAACATGTAGGAATCTCTGTGATCCATGCTTGCAATACTAAGAACTTATGTATGGGATCAGGCCCTCTCTGATCAAGGAGACCATAGGATCCTTGCATACTATGAATAATCGCGTGGGACACATTTTGTTGTATTAGACACAATCTTCTTGAGGCTGTGAAACTAGTGTGCCAACCCAGGCTACTCTGAAGCTAACTTCTCAGTATAGATGATGAGTTACAAGGAGACTTCTCCTTCATCTCATGACTTCATATGTACGAGTGGAATGTCACCACTATGCAATGGGAAGACCCATCATTATCCCCAAAAGCGTGATAAGTCCATTTTGCCTTCTGAAAAATTTATGAAGTTCATGAGATTTTCTGGTAAATCTCTTTTGGTTATTAGTGGAACAGGATCTGGAGAAACGTGAAAGGTAGAAAGGCCAATAATCTATTTACAGACACTTTTTACCTGCTGGCATTGAAAACAGAAGACATTTTAAGTGGGTGCAGCAAAGCACTAAATCTTCTCTGTTTTGATTCAGAATTGCAAAAGCAGACTGGCCTAATAGCCTAACTGAGGAAATGGTTGCTATTATCCCCAGATTTCATGGTGGTGGGTCACCACCTCTACAAGCCCCAATACAGATGAGAGGCGCCTTGGAGCTGTTTGTCTCTAGTGCTAAGTGTTGATCTAGTCACAGGACTGAAATGCTGACAAAGTAGTATGCAGACATTTTTTCTTATAATTGTGAAAAGAATTTATCTTGTTTGGGCCAGAGAGCAGCTGCACTCAGTGATTTGCTTTGATGTGTTTGTGTTTCCATGCCCTTTCAGCCACAAGAAAGCAAAAAAGGGCACGCCTTACCAGAACACATTTCTGAACACACGTAAAGTGTCAGACAGTGTGAAAAGTGGACATATATGAGAGTAGGTCTTCTTCACTCCTCCTGTGTAGTGATGGAATGGAGACTTTGGATAAATACTAGAAAACTGAGGTTACAAGGTAAGACTTTTTTCTCTGCCTTGCCCTAATTCCCTGTTTGAGTGATTCAGCGTGTCTAAAATGTAGTTCTAACAGCACTAATCCATACAAAGGCTTCAAATCCCACCTCCAACGTGCTTGCTCATACACATTCATGTCAGAAAGGTCTTTCCAATAGCTTGGTGTTCTGGTTCCTAGTGTTTAAACTGGAGAGAACAAGCATGCCTCTTTCTCTGCTTTGTTCCTGAAGCCCTTGGCAGAAATAGGTGATATTCTCAGTCAGGCACAAACTGAGTGCTTTAATGAGTTTGTTGCTCATGTGACATGACTCACGCTGATCCGTTTTACAGTGGTAGGCCTCATGGTGTGATGCTTTAGAGGCAGTTGGTGCTTCCTGTATCGTGTTGTATCTATTCTGCAACTGAAGACCTTCAGTCTCCAGAGATACAGAGATACTACTGCAGTATCTTTTCTCTGCCAAATTATAACCAAATGGTAAGATGGTTTAATCTCTCAAAGACTGTGACTAAATAGAGACAGCATTCCCCTACTTTCCAAATTACTGCAAGACAGCCAGATTCTCTGTGGTGCCTTAGGAGATCAAGGGCACTTACTCATAAGTGAACATGCATGCTTACTACACTGTAGGTGCATTGTACTGGAAATAGTGCTGTCTGTGTGTTGAGACCATGAATGTCTAAAACTAAGCCAAATAATTCCTGTGCTTGACATCTCTTCCTTTAGAGCATGGAGATACTTCACAGTGTAGGCATAACTATATCAGCTTTTTTGTATGTGTCTTGAATGCCAAATGAATGTTTGTATTTATGAAGGACTACAAAAAAAAAAAAAAAAAAAAAAAAAAAAAAAAAAACCTGTGAGTGGAACTCTACTGTTAATGTCTTCTTGACACTTCTGCTTCCAAGTGCACAGAACCTAAAAAGTGTCTGTTATTGAGGTCCAGCAACAGCATAGCTGCAGTGAAGAGCTGTCATCATCTGATGTGTCTTAGCAGCTTCTAAGTTCCACAGTAAACACGGTCATTGCTTCAGAACCATAGCAGCAGTGGGGTGCCAAATGTAGGTTACCCTTTCAGGTCTTGGCCTGTCTTGAAATGGACAGTGACAAGGTTTCTGAATGTGTTCGCTAGATCTGAGAGGCAGGACAGCTGTTCAGAGCACTTCTGAGGCAGTCTCCCACATCTGACTGTGACACCTTTCTTTTTGCTGTAATTCTGCCTCATCTTTGACCCCTCAAATTGATAATTTGTAAAGTGTTTTTTACTGTGGAAAGTCTCTGCCAAAATAATCATAACACTTTAAAATACAAAACAAGGAAAACACATCGCATTGTCCATGTTAAAAAAAAAAAAAAAAAAAAAAAAAAAAAACACTGGAAACTCTTCTGAGAAGCACTCATACCTCTGTGGCTCAGAGAAGGAAATGGAAATTTGGAAGTGCATCTTCTGCATCAGGAATGCTTTTTTATCACTGTAAAGTATACCTGGCCTTGTTGTGACCCTGTGAAAAATCACTCATTGCATGAAGGCTACTTTAGTGCTTTGTTAGCAGAAGCCTTTATCACTGTGCATGATGCTGTACATGGCTGGAGTTTGAGTGTACATTCTGTACCCAACAACGGAGTGTACTCCACTGCCCTCCAGTTCTCTTGTTCCACCATGCTGAGAGCAGAACCTGCCTTCAAAGCAGGCTCACGAAGGAAACCAGTATGGCTGCTGAGGGGAGAATAGTCCGGCAGGAGAAAAGCTGGGGCGTTGAACTTAGAAAAGCACAAAATCAGTGACTGCAAGCCAGGATGGGGCAATGACTTGCTGAGCCAGGAGACTGGTGGAGGAAGCTAAAGTGTGAGAGGTGAGGGGTGGGATTAACTGGCCAAAACAAAGTGAAGCTGGAGTGTGGATGGGAATGTTTGGGAGTAGGAGAAAAACAGTTGAAAAGATTTTGGACATGGAGAGTTAAGGGGAGTGAGGAGACAGAGACAGAGAAAGAAGAAAAGTGCAGGACAGTGGCATTGCATGAAAAGACAAGTCGACTTTATTTCCAGAGGAAAAGGACAGATATATGGATGCAGAACTAGAGAGTGAGCAGGTGGGTGGAGAGGGAAGAGGAAATAGGTGGAAGGAGAACATATGATAATATAATCCCAGTCCTGACAGTAATGTGTAAGCAGAGAAGGCTAATGAAATCTGTACGAGCAAACATCCCCCTGTTACTTCCAAACTCTTGGAGTGCCTCTGTACCCGTGATACTGTCCATTTTAGGTGTGTTCAGCTGTGCAAATGTGCCCACCGAGTGGGCAGACACACAGTGAGTAGTCTTTCAGAAGGTCATATAATGTGAAGGCTGAAGTTCTAACATCACTTTTTTCTCCTCTGAACTAAACATACCTTACATTTGACATCATGTATATCAGAAAACATCAGGATAAGTCCTGATCACTGCAGGCTTTCTGAGGCAAGCTGAATTATTGAGCTGTCTGAGAAAATGAAGTCTTTAAGATTTTAGGCCCCCACAGGCAGAAAGTCAAAACTGCTGTAGCTTCTGCTGACTGCTGTAGCAGTCAGGGGTTCTCAGGATTTATTTTCCTGCAAAACTGAGATCTCAAAAAGACTTGCACTCAGCTTTGCAGAACTAAATCCAGTGGCCTGCAGCAGTAACTTTCAAACTATAGTCTGAGAACCATGGGACCCATAGATGGAATGTATAAGGCCTGTGAAATAGTCTATAATAAACACAGGACAGTTGATTAAATTTGCTGTAATTACAAATTTTATAGCAGTCTGTAAGTTGGAAGTCCTTAATGGACAGTGTAAAGATACAGGGGAGACTGGTGGCACTTCATGATCATAGAATCATAGAATCATAGAATCATAGAATCATAGGATGGCTTGGGTGGAAGGGACCTCAGAGATCATCTAGTTCCAACCCCCCTGCCGTGGACAGGGCTGCCAGCCACTAGCTCACTAGATCAAACTGCCCAGGAACCCATCCAGCCTGGCCTTGAACACAGCCAGGGATGGGGCAGCCACAGCTTCTCTGGGCAGCCTGTGCCAGCGCCTCAGCACTCTCTGAGTGAAGAATTTCTTCCTGATGTCCAACCTAAACCTCCCCTCTTCCAGTTTTAGTCCATTCCCCCCTTCTTCTACCATTATCTACCTGTGTTAAACTTTACAGAGCCAAGGTTTAGTGTCTGGCTTTATGCTTTTTTTTTTTTTTTTTTTAATGTTCTTTGGTTCCCTCTTTGCCAAGGATCATCCTTTCTGACAAAGGCAAGTTGACTCTGCCCACTGTCATTTTTTATTTCAGTTCCAGCTTGGATATACTGGTAATCCTGAGATGCAAAATCTTCTTCTGAATATATTGCAGTTAACTTCAGTTGTATAAATCCAAGCATTAGCTGGATACTATAAATAGGCAGGATGTGCAAGGAGGCCAAGTTGAAAATGTGCAGGAACCATGCCTTCTTTGCTTTAATGCAACCCCAAAGTGGTGCTACATTTCATCATGTATAGTATTTTTCATCTGAAAAGGAAACAATAGTCATGTGCTTGGTGGATGGAGTAAATAAGTGGACATAATGAAGCATTGAAATTCACACTTCAGAGAAACGGGAGGATGGGTATGTTTTTCTCAATTTTTCTTGGTTTTAGTATTTTCTTGGAGGTAGTTTTTTGCAAGATTGGGTAGAGAGCAGAAAGACATCTGTTTTATATTATATGATGGCTGTACTTTGGCAATGGAAAAAGATGGCACTTTAAAAAAAAAAAAAAAAAAAAAAGATAAACCCACAGACCATCTGGATTATNATGGTTTTATTTGGGAAAGGAAAAAAAAGAGACATTAAAAAAAAAAAAAAAAAAAAAAGGAAAGGAAAGAAGAATAAAAAAGAAAAGCTTGGCAACTAGAGAATGGAGCAACAATTACAAGAACTATCTCAAAATTCCCAGGATTTTAAATTTATTTTTCCACGCATGCATTTTTCTGATGTTGCTGATGTTAAGGGGGTGAGACAAAGGAAATTCACTAGGATTTTACAAAGTACAGCTATCTCCATGAAACAATCTCCTTTATTCAGGTTGCCCCCACAGCAGCTGTTGTGATTAATATGTGGGTGGTAGCAAAAGGAATAGGAAGCAGGACTCAAATATTCACATATAAGATATGAGATCATATATTTTTTTGCTGTTTTCTTCTACCAGTGGCCATCAAGTAATTAAGATGGTCTCCCCCTTAACTGCAATTATCTATGGGTGTAAGACAGAAGGAAAATTAATGCAGATGTTTTTCGGAAACAGAGCCATGTGAAGCATCTTTGTGGTGGGAGAGGGGAAAGAAATTCCAGCAGTATGACAGCATATGTCGATGTGTCACCTACTGCACTTTCAAATATACTTTTTTTCTCTTTATACATTCACCCAGAAAAGACTCTTTTTTATTGTTTTATTTTTGTTGGTGGTGGTTGTTTTCTTGTTTGTTTTGCTGTTTATTTATTTACTCGTATTATTTTCTTTCTTTCTTTCTTTCTTTCTCTCTTTCTTTCTCTCTTTCTTTCTCTCTCTCTTTCTTTCTTTCTTTCTTTCTTTCTTTCTTTCTTTCTTTCTTTCTTTCTTTCTTTCTTTCTCTCTCTCTTTCTCTCTTTCTTTCTTTCTTTCCTTTCTTTCCTTTCTTTCTTTTCTTTCTTTCTTTTTCTAATGGTGTAGCTCTAAAGTACAGATCTGACAACCTACCCCTGTGGAAGACATTTGCTTCCTTCAGTAAAGTCGGTGGGAATTGAAGGTACTGAGCATCTGTTTCGATCAGAACAAGATGATGGGGTGTGACGTGCAAGCACCTTCTAAGAGTGCAATAAGTGGTACATTCATGGGGCTGCAGTTTACATCCTCTCATTTGGAGAGCAGCATGCCTTAGCCTTTGCAGGGCTGGGGGCCAGAAATGTTGGGAATCATACTTTAGGTGCCTCTGTGTTGTTCAGCAATTCAGCTGTCTTGAAATAGAGCACTGGAACAAAATATGTTCTGAGTGATTTTTAAGGAAAAGCTAATGTGAAAATGTGAGAGCTTGAACCAATGTAAACACATTAAATTTAAAATGATTTTCAAATGTAGTGAAGAAAAATGGTGTTCCTGTTCTTGAAATTCCTCAAGGACACATTTCTCCTTTTGAGTCATGATTTAATTAGATTATATTTTATTAGACATTCTTTACAAATTTTAAAATACTGCTATTATACATGCACAAATGAAAATCAGTCTGAACAATTGTGTATAGGCATTCACTGAAGTCAACCACAAAACAGGAACATTTTATGTCAGTTCTCAAAGTACTCGATATGTATATCTAAAGTGCATTATGTTACAAAACGTACAGAAAGTCAGCAGCACCAAGATATGTTCACAAAATAAATACACCAGTCAACAAAATAAATTATGCTAAATGTGACAATAGTAATTGTCTTATCCTTAGCCAAAAAAAAAAAAAAAAAAAAAAAAAAAGAGGAAAATTCACAATAACCAAATGTGCAGTTTCAGAGAGCAATGGGGGAAAAAGGTTTTATTCTGAGCATTTACAATATTTACAGGTAATAAATATTTTAATACTTCCCTTATGTTCACTATTACAGAATACTGCAATAAGTCTGTCTTCCAAAGATGTCTTGCTGAAAATATCAGCGTCTCCTGCAGAGAATATAAGAATAGAAAATATATATATATTAATTTTCACTTTAAATACATAGACCCAACATCAACAGCAAGAGTTACACAGACTATAATGAGTGCATCTTGCTAATAAACATTTGCACTAATAAGGCCTGTTTAACAACACTGCAATATTAGAGATATTTTCAAAATCTCTATTTCTTTCCATGCAACTCAGTTGACTGTATGAAGACCTGCAGTTCATCGTCACTCAGACCATCTATTCCACTATATTGTAGTTTTAGACAGATAGGAAAGAGCTTTAGTTTTCTTTAGGGACTTACGCAAGAAGATTCCTGAGTGCTACAGGTAGAAAAAAAAATCAACCTCTAATAAAAATGCCAAGGACTTGAAGGAAAAATACAGTTGGAGAAATTACAAATTTGAATTGAGGATAAGAAAAAGAAAGTTCTTTTTGAGTGTTCTGGCAATCGTGTCCTTGCTGTGTTAGCTGCTTGGGCAACGCCTGGCTTCTGATTAAAATTGTCCCACAGGGTAATTCAGTCCGTCTTTCTCACTGAGAGACCACTGGCTGGACAGGGAACTGTTCGTCTTAGAGCTGTGTATTTCTATACTGTCGTGTCTATGAGTTACTTCATTAAAGTCTGCCAGGGTCTGGAGGGTCTAGATCCTGGACAACATGTCTCTTTAAGTACTTGAATAAAAGAAGAGACTTTATTCCTGAAACTCTCCCTTTGTGAGCCAAACACCTCAGACTGGAAAGAAAATGAGCATCTCATGTTAAGTGCCGACTTCTGTTGCATTCAGACAAAGCCGAAAAATCCAGCATTGGCTGTACACAGCCCTAAGATGTGAGAGCTCCTTAAGGGGCACTGGTGGGCTGGTGTGAGTTCAGTAATCCTCCCTTCCTTGTGAACATGGGAGAACACAAGCAGATCTTGCTCTTATCTGGCCTGTGTAATACTTGCAATACAATTTTATTCTAGTGCTGCAGGAAATGCTGAAGGGTTGGGCTTTTTTCCCTTCTGCTGCTGTGAACAGCACATTTTTGTAGTGCACCTCGGTTCCCTGGGAAACAGCTATAGGGTGGAATGCAAGGCTATAGGACAGAGTGTGATTCACTCCACTTCTGGACGGATCACCGAAGCTGTGGGTAGTGTTCCACATGGCAGACATGTGTGGGCGTGAGACACAAAAACCAGCAAATCCTTAAGAGTTTAAGAGGGTTTTTTTTATGTGCACATTGCAAAGGAAACTACGTTTAACATTAGGGAGTCTACTCATTTGAAAGGTTCCTTAGGAAATTAGGTAATAACAATTTAGTTGAATTGGAATAGGAATAGACCTGGAATGTTCATGAGAGAGAATTTTAAGTGCCTGGAATGGAAATGCTAGAATGAAGCTCCTCAATAATTAACTAGGGTAATATTAGGGTGTATTCAGTACAATAATGGCAAACAGCTCACACAGCATAACTCCATACACTTTTATGCACTAAGTAGGACTGTTTTTAAGAGGGTAACACTTTTACTCTGGCTTGGATTCTAGGCTTTGCTGTAGAATTTAAGCTAAGCCACTGCTTGACAATAGGCTCTGTCCTAATGACTACTTGCAAGATGCTTTCTGTGATTTGGTCTCTGATTTTGCAAGATTGGCTATTTTTATGAGATAATTCTTGTAATAAGTCAAAAGATCTAGAGGACAGGTCATTTTTGGTCTTTTTTTCTGATCTCAACCCAAAATTTTGGGATTGAGACTGGGCAGAGGGAATTGGCCTGAGGATTTTAGTTTAGTCTGTTGAGCAAAAAGTTGAGGGTTACAGTGAAAAGCAGGCTGCTGCATTTTGCATGTCCATTTCTTAGTTGTAAAGAAGTGATGTTTCTCCTAAGCTGCAGTTAGCCTTAGGTGTTCTGCAAAAGCATCTTCTACTGGTATAGTATATGGATATCCTGTCTGCATGTGCCTCCCTTGTACCCCAACAGCAGATAGAGAAGTTCCTGATTTAGCTCCATGTGGCTGAGGAATCGACCTCACCAAGACACAGTCATCCCTCCGTCTAAATGTGCTTCCCACTGTGTGCCGAAAACAGCACAGAAAATTGCATTGAACCTGGCTCCCCGCACCTAAAGACATGGAGCTTTCCATGCAAGCAAGGTCTTGCTTTCATTTAAAGCTTAGACATGATTTATTTGGTCAGCCTACTAGGATCCCTGTAGCCTCATACATTAGCAGGGCAGAACCAGCATAGTATGCTCCGTCCTTGTGGAGGAGGAAACTTGTTTTCCTGTTTTAACACTTCTCTTTGTTTAATTTCTTCAATCAAATATCTACAATATGGGGTCTCTTTAGGAACTTGTTTCTGTCCCTGCTGTAATACTGCTTCTTGGGCAATGATATTAGGAAGGCAAAGTTAAGTCAGGACTCCACAGTAAAGCTGACTGCCTTCAGCCATCTAACCATACTTGAAACAGAAAGGCTAAATTCAGAATATGAACAGGGTTGAACCTGTCAGTCTTTTACAGTTCCCTTTGGACATACAGACAAAGAAATAGTTAAATTGCCCTTGGATGTTCAGGCACTTCCTGAAGGGAGTATCAGAGTGTGCCTGTTCTAGAGCACTGAGACAAACCCATCCTCTCTTACCTCATTCCTGACTGCTACAGCCACGCTAATTGGTTTATGGCCAGGGATGCTGAATGATTAGCCCTGGACACCAGTAACTCCTGTAGATGCCAGCAGAAATTGAGGCAATGGAGTACACTGCAAACTGCACCCTCTGAAGCTAAACCAAAAATTGGATTTTAGTAAGTCTCACAGATGGCATCTCTTTCTAAAGGGTGTACTGTGACCAAGTGGCACTTCTGTTGTGCCTCATTCTGCCAAAGTGGAAGCAGAAGAGGAGAGAGAAGGGTGGTGGTATTTTTTTTTTTTTTTTTGCTGTTGGGAATACAAACTTTTGAGGAGAACTGAAGAGCGGACTGCTTGGCTTTGTCTGCAAGTGCGCAGACTTCCATTCAAACCAAGATGACTGCAAGCAGATGACTCACTTGGGGCACCTCTGCTTGAGCCTCCAGCTCGCCTCTGCTCTGAAAACCCTTCATTGTCATACATGAGGAAAGCACGTCTCTCTCCAAAAGCAATGCTCAACATTTTTCAGCAGCAATGTAATTGTTTCGCAAGCTGGCAAAAGGATGTAACTGAATTAAAAAGTCCTAATGGCAGGGAAAATTTTATGGCAAAAGGCTGGTCTACGTTGTTTGCAGTTATTACTAAGAGAGAATTTTTCCGTGTTCTCCCTAAGGTTAAACAGTAAAACGAAAAACTGTAAAGTAAGGGTAGGAAAGTTGCCAAAAAGGGGAGGCATTGAGAGGGAGGAAAGAAAACTTCGGTTTTATAGATGCAGAGACTTAAATAAAACTCAGAGCTTTCAATCTGCAGAGGCCCAAGTGTGGGACCAAGATCTGAAGTGAGAGACACTACAGTTAGAACAAGATAGGACATTTTTGTGGTTAGGATGTGCTTTATTTTAGCAGAAATAACTTTTCTTGCTACACAGTTTATAGAAGCTCATTTTGGCAATAAGCGGTTTACTGGAATTGTTTGTAATCATAAAGGAAGCCTTTGTGGTGTACACCCTGCTGCGATAGTGGCTCTGTGGCCAGAGGTAAAACAATTGCTTTCTGGTGCACAGATTTGCCAGTGCAGTGGAAGGAGTACTTACCTTGACATAGTGCACTGCTGGAAAAGCCCAGCTGGGGCCATAAAGGTGTGCTACTACTCCAGACATAAATGAGGCCTTGACCTCACACGCGGAAGGATAACAGTTTTAGTAAATATGTGGTATGCCTGTGGAAAGGTTATAGCAGAATTACCTTAAAATACAGTTATGTGTAGTAGCGGAGTTGTCCAAGAGCGGGCTCTCAGTCGTGCTGCTGCCATACATGCCGGAATTTAGCCAAGCTGAGCGGGCTCGCCTCTTTTTCTTTTCTTGTTCCTTACGTTTTCCAGGCTTTGCTTTCTTTTTCTTCCCCGATACCTTCAGGGGCTGCTCCTTGTAGGTCTGTGATTTGTTTGTCTCCTGAGTTAGGTATCTGCCCTCATCTTCACTGCCAAATCGGACAGGGTAGTTCTTCGTGTTGGTAGCGGGCTTCGGGTTAGGTGAGACCTCCGAAGTTGCACGGATTTCTGCAGTGTTGACACCTTCAATTAAATTTTGAAGGAATATTCTTCTTCGTAAGTCTTGGATTGACTTGCCCTTGTCATGCAATAGCTGGTGCTCTGATACAGCCCGTTTGCTAAAGAAAGAGAAGAGACAGGGGGAAAGAGACGTTTAGGATGTGGTGACTGCCAAGTGCTTGGCAGAGCTCCTCTCTCCTCCAGCAGAGACTATGCACCAGGCCTCAGAGCTGGAGGCATCCGGTGAAGTCAGACTGCTGGAGCAAGCCCTGCTCCTCAGAGTAGCTGCTTCCAACATAGATGGGAAAGCTGGTAGTAATTCTCAGCTGACCGATCACACATCACTGGACCTGGGGTTGGATTAGTCACTGCTCTGTTCTAGGAAGGCATTAAAGCTCTTAATATATCACACTTCAGGCAGTAAAACCAGGAAGGCAGTTGTCAGAGATAGGAAAACTATGGGGTCAGGTAATGGAGTGCAGCAGCCAAAGAAGAGAGAGAATAACAAGTACTGAAGCCGGAAGCTGTGTTTATACAGCATCATTCTAATAATTTTCTTCTGCTCAGTCATGTCCTTAGAAAATATAAATAAATATATAAACGTGCATTTCTGTTCTAAATTTAAATAAGTGCAATTGTAGGAGCGTAATGGAAAAATGTGCAGATTTGGGTGCCTGAAGCGTAGACACTTCAGTCCATAATGAGCTATCCAGAGAGGCAGCCTGTGCAACTGCAGTGATGAGCATCAGCCGCTCGTGTTGATTTTACTGCTTGGCCACTTGTGTCTAATTATGGTTTTAGATGCCTTCCTGGTATTCCTTTGAAGTGTGAACTTGGGGGGCCAGATTTCTTGTCTTCTGTGCTTTCTGAGTTTTACATTAGCCCTCTTTACTGGATCATCTTCCAGAGCATCTTGCTTTGTTTGAGAAGGTTTCTGTTATTTTTTTTTAAGTTTGTGACATTTTGGTTTGCTGACCTCTTTCTAGTTTTTGAGGAATTAGGATATGGTTGTAGATCTGTCTTTCAGAGATGTTGTACTGGCCAATAGCACATGAAACGTCTGAGGAAAGAAGATACGAGTGGCACCTGGTTAATAAATAACCGTGAGAAAATACAGTCTTTTTCCTTGGTGTGGGATAGATGCACAGCTGCACTGTGAGCCACAGAAAGAGCACAAGCTAGGATTTTGGTTATATTCCCATGCACACAATAATACAGTTTATCCTTCCAATTGCCCTGCTTCAGTGTGCGGAGATTGGCTGTGTGTCCTCTCAACTTACATCATGGTACTACATGTGACTGGGTTCTTACTGGCCAAAGAATATGAATTCCTTGCCTTGCCTGTCGAATCATCATTGATCAGCTAGCTGGATACACAGTTGTTTCTGAATGAGGGTGAAATGGGAGAAGACACATAACTGTGAGTGAGTATTCCTTCCTTCCCATCCCTAATTATTCTGCAAGGTTTCGAAATGTGGTGGGCAAAGATAGTGTGCTAAATGGTTGGGAGTGTTCTGTGATTTATCTTGCCAAGTCCCATCAGCCAGGCGCTTCAGATCCGTGATTTGTTGAACAGCAGAGCTATTTGAAATTGGCAAGTTCATGTAGTATTGGTTTAAGAGCATCCCTTCACTCCTTGTCTTTGTAAATCTGCACTTTGTAGGTATTTGGGTTGAGCTGATTAGTTCAAGTGGAACTATATCTCTATTACTCCCTGTAAAATTCACTTTGCCCCCATTCCACTAACAGATGACCTTTGTCTTTGCAGGAAGTGATGCAGCAGGGATACTTGCTCAGTATCAAGCCTACATATACTCAGGTTTGTGAGCATGTTTGGCCAAACATTGTCCAAGATATTCTAAGTGTCCCAAAATCAGATAAGCTTCGGATGCCTTAGGCCTTAGGGCAAGTATTTTATGCCCTCAATGTTTCTAAATGAAAATCCAATATGATAATACCGAGTTGGACCCATATTGTTTCATTCTCTTCAGTGCAGCTGTGACCACTAGTGCAAGCTCAAGATCTCCCCCAGGAGAATTTTTTGACGAGGGCAGCTCTCCAACAGCCATTGCTAACAACATAATCATTAAGGTCAATCTGATCTGCAAGAGTGCTAGTAGAACTAGCACCTTGGATTCTTCTGAGTGGCATACTTCCGTGCTGTTTGTCAGGCTGTCCATTGTGGATCGCATTACTTTCCTAGCTTCAGTAATCTATTTTCCCAGGATTTTTGGATGGGAAATGCCATTCTCCTTTCACTCTTTTAGTCTGTAAAAAGCATACGAAGTCTTAGTGTTTTACTGAGTCTAAAATAGCGTGTCTCGTGATGAGCGAAGCTTTCCTTCTGTCTTTTGACAACTAAAGGATAATTCCTTTTATCACACAAAACCTAAAGCTACCCTTATTCCGTAAAGTGTTTTTTGTCAGTCTACCCACTGTGACAACATCTTGAATCTCTAAAGCCTGTTATTGAAGTACTCTTGTTTGAAAAGCTGTTCTGTTTTACAGAGTTGAAACCTAAAATTTGGTTCCAGGACACACAAGACAGTCAAAGAGCGTTACAAGATCTACATCTTGTACGAGTATGCGTTTCCAAAATAATGCAGGGGTTGATGTGTGAGGAGTGCCAAACAGGGTGGGTTTCTGTTTAAATGTCTCTATGATATTTAGCATCAAGTCTGGCCCCAAATAACATTCAGCTATTCCAGATGATTGTATAACATTACGTAGTGTTACATTTCACATGACTTTTATTACTCAGCCAGCCTAAAGGATTACATTTTGCCTACCAATTTCCTTTGTATGCTCTAGATCAAAAATCTCCCTAAAACAAAGAAGATGTGGTAGATATGTATCTCCTTGACCTTCTACCTCCTTCCACTCCATTACTCAAACAACTCTTGTGTTTGTAAATCAGGGAAAAACACTTTCCCAAGAAGGCTGATGTAAGAAGTGCTTCATCCTGCAGATATCAACAATATCTCACCCACACACACACAGAGCAGGAATGCAATGGAAATGGAAAAGATTGTGTTCACATGTTTGGGACAACATGTAAAAAATTATTAGGCTGTTAGGGTTAAGATGACCCACTAGAGGTCCCTTCCACCCTTCTATAAATGCTCCTCTCTTTCAAGGAAAAAGAGTCTGACCCTAAACGAAGTGCAGTAAATGCTGAGCTGAGTCGTGGTAGGCACTTCTGAGAGGATGGTGATGGCTTGTGTTTGACCAGGGTGCCTAGGCCAGCTGCTGTGTCCAACTACACTAAGCACATGTCAGACTTGATGTCTCATTATGGGGAAAACTTGTAGTCTTTCTGACTTTAAGCATGTACTTCCAGATAAACTGCTCTTTTCAGGCACATTATTCTTTTTTTTCTTCCCACTAAACAATTAGCATCACTGAGAAGCAACATTCTTCACGCAACAACATGCTATCTCAGAGTGGCTCATTTAGCTGTTGTTATCCTTGACTATTCAAGTTGGGTCTGATCAGCAAAATAACTGGAAAGATTCAGCCAGCTCTCTGTCTGGGTTTTGCAAGACAGAGTGCCCTTGCCACTGGCTCCAAAGGGAGTGAAAGCTGCTCAACCTATCTCGGGCTTAGGAAAAATATTTTCAACAGATCTGTGGACACGGTGCTGCAGTGTCTGGGCATGCTGATAAAAATATCTAATTTCACTTTGAGCATTACTGGGTTCCTCAGAAGTTCTTTAGCAGCTAAAGCATTTCTATAACAATATGTCTGGCAGTCTTTTCTTGGGACAATTTGCTATTGCTTTCCTTGGGAGATTTGCCTTAGCAAGGTCAGTAGAACCAGGCCTATATCATTTTGACTATTTTTGCATGGCTATAATAACGTGATTTAGTATTTTCATCTGTTACTGGTTTAAGCATTTGAGTGAAAAAAAAATATCTCTAGGCTTAAGTGAGTTATTAACCATTAAGTCTAGGAATGGTTTGTGGTGGTATTAAAACAGGACACATGTTTGAGTGTGGTGTCTGTGTTTGTGCTGTACCCACAAACAAAACTACGTGAATGCCACTAACTGACAGCTAACTGGTTTCTTGTGTGTGTTTTACATGCCATAGCAAAGAGGGAGCTGAGAAATACATTTTGACTGTTTAGTTTCCACTTTTTTTCCCTCAACCAGGTTGGAATGGGGATGTTGGGAAGACCTGACCTCTATAAGCAAGCGTTAGAACAATGCTAACTTCAAAGAGAGAAAAATTATTTCTTTGGAAATCTTTTTTTTCCTTTTTTTACTTTTCTTTTTTATTGTTATTTTTTACAGATTTGGCTTAGATCCAGCTCAGAGTTTCTTAGCCAAGGAAATACATCATTTGACCATAGTTCAATTGTTTTAAATTTTTGTTTATGAAACAGAAGATTGGATCCTCTGGATAACCGAAGAAAATGGTCTCAAATGAAAAGAGATAGCTCAACAGTAGCTTTCAGGAATACAAAACAGCTAAGCACTAGCAAGCCTGGAAAAACACACTGTAACAATACCAGCAATTCAGTGTTCTACACAATTTGCTGCAGGAGATTTGTAATAGCTGCCTGCTTCCTACCAAAATTTAGGTGTGTCGGAAGTCACTTCACCTGGGGGACTTTTTTGTTGCTTAAAGAGCAGATGAAGTGATATTTGGAAATCTTGTCCCTATGCATGTAACAGAACAGTTACAAGGAAATCCATCTGAAATTAAGTTTGCCATGTCATGTTTCCCTGTGTGTTGTAACTGGATTTTCTAACCCTCTTTCTCCAGCCTCACTTCCTTCTGAACTCAGTAAGAAGATAGCCCTCCACAGTGTGCCTGAAGTGTTTCTTTAGAAAATCTGATGCAAGCCCAGTAAAAGACAGTGAGCTACACATGTGAGACAACTGGTTCCACATCAACCCAGTGGTTTCTCTTCTGCACTTTGCTTAGGGACAGTAGCATGAGCCACGCTGATTATTTTGGAAAGAGAAAAAGCATCATTTCCCGAACAGAATATCTGAAGTTACATCATCATTTGTCAGAAATATGTTTCTGCCTCTGAGTCTGATACTGGACTCCCTTAAAAAAAAAAAAAAAAAAAAAAAAAAAAAAAAAAAAAAGCAAGCTGAAATCCAAAGAAAATGCTCAGTACCTCAGTTTCGTGATGGCCCTAACTGCTGTGCATTTTTGCTACCCTTATCAATATTGGCTCTGTGCCAGCGTGAACACTTGGTATAACCTGCAGAACCTGCGGCAGCCTGATGAAATGTGCTACTCCCCTCTAGGGTGCAGAAAGGTGCACCGGCAATGGCTCATCCCAGGCGAGCACGCAACTGCACGCTGCTCCCCACGGGAGAGGAGCCCCTTGGCTTCAGCTTTGCCTTCCCAGTGCTCTGTCGGCTGCCCCAAACGCCCCGTGCCCTTGTCTCAGCCCAAGCTGCGCCCAGCGCACCTGAGGCAGGCAGCCCACAGCTCCCCACAGCACCCCCGGGGTCCTGCCCCCTCCCCACCCGTACCCTGCCCGAAAGAAATCCAGGAAACTCACAGTCTGCGGCTGATTCCCTCTACCGATCTCCCGCAGGAGGGCACGGAATAGCTCAGCAGAAACACCGCGAAACTCCACTGCTGGAAGAGTTTCGTGAACATCGTATCCTCCGGGGCTTAAATCTGCAAGGAAAGGAGGGTCAGTCCCGAGTGACACATACGCCGGCTCCGTCCCCAGGCAGTCCCTTGCTGTCGGCTCTGCCAGCTCGCAAGCTGGGAAGGAAAAACAAACTTTCGGAACTCTCGGCAGCGGCTCACTTCTTCCAAACTTTGCTCTGTCTCTCGCCTTTCCTTGCTGTCTGCAGCTTTCTCCCTCCCTCCCTCCTCCGTCCCTCCTCCCTCTCTCTGTCTCTCGCTGCCCGGAGGCAAGATCTCTCCTAATATTAGTTCTTAAAAAATCTAGCTAGTATTTGACTCATGTTGAAGAGCGTGGATCCCCGAGCCGTGTTCAATTCTAGGCTGGAAAGTGACTGTCCCAAGGCTTTACGTTACAGGAGAAACCCTCTTTTCCAATACGGAAAGATTTCCCAAAGTCAGCTTAGCTAGCCTATTGTAAACACACACACGCACAGATCCAGGCGGGGAGAAAGCCACCTACATCTCTCCAAGTATACCTCTTCAAAAGTCAAGTTCACGTCCTCTGTTTCGGAGAAGTTGGGTCCGCACTGGGACAAGGCAAGTGCCCCGAAGCAAGGAGCGCTGCTCGGCAGCCCTTGGTCTAAGCGGGGCGGCGCGGGGCCGACCGGGGGCTGGGGGGCGTTAATTACCCAGCCCCGCAGGTCGGAGCCCGCGATGCTCGCACGGCCCGGGGCAGCCCGCGGGAGAGCTGTGGGAGCACGGAGGGGTTCGCAAAGAGATGGCGCCCGAGGAACGTGTGCGGAGCCAGCGAGAGCACTGCGGATACCCGCAGCCAAAAGGGGAGGCTGGAAAGCGCTTGTCCCGGGGCCGGGATCAAAAGGGAGCGGAGGAAGGGAAACACCCGACAGCACATGCACACAGCAGACCCTGAGCGCTCCGGCCAAGCAATCCGCATCTTCTGCAGCCGGGCTCCTCTCTCTCTCTCCCTTTCTCTCCCCCTCTCGGTGTTTACCCTCGGTTCAGCACCTCCCCTGCCGCAGCACCGATTCCGCATCCACAGGGCAACTTTCGGCTCAAGCCCCAACGTTCAGACTGGGATTCTCGCCGCCTTTCCTTTCACACACCTACCGTTGCTCGTCGCAGTTCACCTATTAGCTGGAGGGCTGATTCCTAATGATATTAATTGTACGCT
>VXAV01011933.1:149619-162285 GCA_013399715.1 Alectura lathami
CAGAATTTAAGAATATTTTTTTTCTAAGGCTTCTGTGTGACTACCTATTTGCAAAGTAAAGTAAAGTGTTTGGAGATGTATCGTTTGAGCTGCTGACATAATTAATGATTTCATTAAGAGCATGAAAGGAGGCACTTGTATTTCTCTGGCATTAGCAAGCCAAGTTCATGTCCAAACTCTAATAACCAAAGTTGCTTTTGCCGATCTAGACTGTTGGTCCTCTTGTTGCAAAACAAAAATTTGAAAGCCAAATATTATACTGGGCTGTGATACTTCCCAACATGTCAAGAGTGTGACCTGTATAAAATATAAGCAGCTAGTACAGCTTACAGGCTGGCAGAAATCGTACAAAACATTTCAAATAACAATACAAGGGGGAAGAACACAAACAGAATGATTTCCTTTGAAGTTCTGAAAGCACAATTTAAAAATTACCGCTTATCCCTCTCAGTTTTCACATAAGACCCTTGCTTAAGTAGTCTGCAGTCCAGAAGTAGTGTTGACCCTTGGAAATTTATGGCAATCCTAAGAAAACTGCAGCAGAATTTATTAGGAATAAATTATGATTTTGGGACAGTGCCCTTTTAGTTATACTCTGACTGACTTTTCATCTCATGAGACATGGGCTAACATCCTGAACAAGTTGACATGAGTTTGGTTTCTTAATCTTGATACCTAATGAATAATAAAGATACAGCTGCTACAAAATCCGTGCTTTGAAGTAGTCCAGGGAAGTGGAACTGAAAGTGTGATGAAAGCCAGACTTGTGCACTAGACCTATGAGAAAATAAAGCACGCAGGAAGTACAAACAGCCAAACTGACTTCACAGGTGCTTAAGCTAAGGAAGGGTTGCTGAGCTTTTCTGGTTCAGAACCAAGCACAGCAACGACTGAAATACTAAGGGCACTGGCACCTATGTGGATATTAAGAGGTACTGTGGGACTACATGCAGAATCTTCTAGTGCATACTTAGGCAGTATTAGCATCTTCACTGAACACTAAGGTCACGCAGTGCCCTGCATCAATCTATACTGTACATTTGTTAACTATATAAAAAGCCAAATTTTGATGTTACAGTTATGAAGCCAATGATACACACCAGTCCAAGCACATGCTCAGCGTTAAACCCGCAAGTAGTCCTTATGAAAGGAGAATTCATACATGCACAAGTATCAAAAGCAAGGAAACTGAAACTGTATGGAGATTAGAGGAAAAAAGACTCCAAATCATATGGCTGGAACACTTTTGCTAATTCATTTTAATGGGTAAGGTAGGTCTGTCTCTTTGTCTGTTTGAGAATATAACATAGCAAAGCAAATGAAAGGAAAATTTCCTAGTTCTCTGCTTGTGCATGTTATTACATAGGACCTACAGCCCTTGATATCTAAAAGCTTAAGAAAGGATAAAGAATAACCATATTAGGTCAGAATCAAGGTGCAGCTAGACCATTGGAATGCTTGCGGCAGGGACCAGTAGCAGACACACAAGCCAACATAAGGTGAATCATCTTCAGTTGAGTCTTGATAATCACTGATTTGGAGAATGAATGACTAGAGGATGCATTTGTACCATCATCTTGAATAGCCACCAATGAATTTATTCTTCATGAGTTTTACTAAAATCATTTCTGACCTTGGTTACATTGCTGGCTTCCACAACGTCCTGTGGCAGAGTTCCACACTTTAATTATTATGTTGTGCGAAAAAATACTTCCTTTTGTTTGTTTTTAATGCGGAGGGAAGTGAATTCTCCCTAATTTTTTATGTTATGAGAAATTGTGAGTAGTCATTTTCTGCTCATCTTCTCTTTGCCATTCATAATTTTGTAGACCCTATTATATTTCTCCTCTGTCATCTCTTTTTCCAACAGGGATGTTGTTGTCTATTTTGTTTCTCTTTCCATGCTAGCCTTCCTTAATTCAAATCATGCTGTGTATGGTTACCCTTACTATATCAATTTCAAAGAAGGACAATCAGAACTGTGAGCTTGTTCAAAAGAGTGCAAACACGCCACGTAAGGATGTGCAGAACTCAGGCTGCTTTTCCCTCACATATAACTGAGTAACTTCCCTCACATATTCATAGTACTTCATTTCCATGGCAAAGTCCAGTTACTTAGTGCTGTTCTGATGCTTCTGTATGCAGTATTTCTTGTTCTAAATGTTTTCTGCATAATCTGTCCTACTGGGGTATTTATAAAGAAAATTTATTGTTACTTTTCATCTCCAAGCAACCCAAGGAGATGACAAATATAGACGATTTCTTCATTTGTCTGTTAGGTTCAAATAAGAGAGGAAAAATAAAAGAATGTAAACTAAGTCTGCAAAGTTGTTAAGTAATTACCTGTCTGGTTTTCAAAGCTCTTGAAGAACCATCAGCATGCATTACTTTCAGAAAATAATTTAGATTCTGAGATCCACATTTATTTACCTTTTCTTGGAACTCCTGCTCCTAAAAGTCTTAGCTTTTGCCTTGCTGTTTGGTTGCATATATGTGTGTGCTTGTGTGTGTGTATGTGTGCATGTATGCATGCTAGTGTGTGAGCTCATTCACTTTGTGCTTGCGTTAGTAAGATATGAGGTCATTCTTTCTTGAGAAAGGATTTTGTGGTCTGGCTAAAGAAAAAAAAGCCATATTCAGCATTTTAAGCTGTCTCTTGCTGGGGAAAAGATCAATTTTTCTGTGGAGTCCACTTATCACAGAGAGATCTGAAGACAGAACAAAGGGCTATCCTCCAGGTTTCTCAGTCCTATCCTCTGAATTTATGGGACCAATGTATAAAAAATGGAAGATGTGTTTATTCATATACATATATACACATGTTTTGAGAGGTAACACTTCATATGTGGTAGAAAAAAATGCGTAATACATATTTTATATGTATGCAGAATATATACAGAAGACACCTTGTGGGGTAAACAACTGAAGGATAGTGTTTATGTTTATCAAAAACTCTGCTTTTGACAACCTGAAATAAATTCACATACTGCTCGACAGATTCGTGGTTTGGTGCTGAGTACATCATAGCCTTGGAGCACATTCATTCTCTCTCCTTCCTCTTTTTAGTTTTTTGGTGGTGGTGGTGGTGATGTGTGTGTAATGGGGTGGTGGATGTTTTGCTTTTTTTTTCCCCTTATATAGGGTATTCTTTTATTCCTAGCTTTTGACTTACTACAGTAGATATCAGTTACATCATTTACTTGATTTGTCCCATGAAATTTGGTAGCATTGTTTGGTAGCATTACTCATGTCAGGAGATATTGGGACTTTTACATGCATCTATATGCAAAAACTGCAACTTCAGTTGTGATTTTTAGAACATATGGGAAGAAAGTGAGTTCAGAGTGCAGACATACATACATACATGAGCTGTGCTCAGACTAAAAATATGCCATAGAAGAGATCAGCTTCTGGTAGAACAAAGGCACAGGGGAGTTTGTCCAAAAGTGAGTGTCCAAAAGTGGCTTGGGAAAGTTATAAGCAACTAACAATTCAAGATGAAAAATGTGTGTAGAAGGAGAGAACTCAGGATTGATCTGATTAGGGAGAAGGGGCTGGCAAGGGGCTATGAAACCTCATGTCTGGGACTGCATCTTGTGGTAGGAAAGCATTTACCACACCAACCAATGTGTACTGGAGGGAGCTGAAAACCCTTTCCTCTTCCCTCCTTTCTCTCAGTAAATCCACTTTAAATGAACTTCAACTTTTACTGTGCAAAAAGCTAAACTACACATCTGCAAACTGCCCTTCTGTACCTAGAAAGCATTCCTTGTGAGGTTTTTCTGGTTTCTCCCAGCATACAACACACCTAACAACATACAGTAGCAAGAAAATTAACAAGTTTGATGTAATGTGTGATTAAAAATCAAAATCTGAATAGAAAAATGATGTTTAATATGTCGATAGACCAACGCTGAAAAAATATGATATTTACCATCATCATTGGGTTCTGACTATGTGCCTCTTTCCATTTACTTTGACTTCTGGGTTGAACTGTGGTTACAATAGGCTCTGTTTTGAGCTGACAATCCAAAGAGGAACGTGCCATACTACTGCTCACTGAGCCAGTACTAACGTGCAATGGGAAAAGAGGAGCTATCATCCTTAAGGTATTAAAACAATAGCTGAAGTATTAATCATTTTAAGTTTAATGCAAAGATGAACAAGCATTTTTTGTAAAGTTATATACACTTATTGGAGCATTATTTTCATCTTATAACTGATTCAAGTCTTCTCTGTAACTGCTAAATGGAAAGAATTAATTTTGAATTATAAAAATGATGGTTCTGTTACATCTTCCTGTGAAAATGTGATTAACATGTGTTCTAACAAATTGTTTCTTTTGATTTTTGATTGTGGTGTACTTTTTTGCCTTTTTTTTAAAATATAATTCTGTAAAAATTATTTGGTATGTTCTATTCTTGAAGAATATTTTACTCTGTAAGAACAGCTCTGCCTTACTATGATTTTTCTACCTCCTAGAAACATTCAAAATACCATGCAGACTTAAAACATAACTTTCGAATCTTAGTATAAGCTTGATTTATTACCCAAGCAATGACTTCTACTAGCTTTGATGGCTCTATCTGATACCATAACTTCACCTATTGCTAAAATGGGATGGAATAAAAACCCATTTCAACATGGAATGGCAGTACTCAATATTTCAAGAAAGACCTATATAACCATAAAACACCCATCAAAAACTGAAGTGCATTTAAAATGCAAAGTCTCTATAGAAGTTTGACCAGGATGTAAATATTATCTTCTCTCAGTCTGCTTACAAAAGCTGTGGAATTTTATACATCACAAGCTTACTTCTACATTGCCAAATGTTTGAGCAGACTTTGTCTGGCATGTACTGACTTCAGGAGTGGTTCAGCAAGATTGCATTGTTCATAGAATCGTAAAATCTTAGAATGGCTTGCTTTGGAAGGGACTTCGAAGATCATTTTGCTCCAACCCCTATACCATGGGCAGGGTTGCCACCCACTAGATCAGGCTGTCCAGGGCCCCATCCACCCTGGCCTTGAACATCTCCAGGGATGGGGCATCCACAGCTTCTCTGAGCAGCCTGTTCCAGCGTCTCACCACTCTCTGAGTGAAAAACTTCCTCCTGATATCTAATCTAAATCTCCCCTCTTTTAGTTTAAAATCATTCTCCCTTGTCCTATCATTTAGTGCCCATGTACATGTCAGTCTCCCTCCTGTTTATAAGCTCCCTTTAAGTACTGGAAGGCTGCAACGAGGTCTTCCTGGAGCCTTCTCTTCTCCAAGCTGAATAAACCCAGCTCCCTCAACCTTTCCTCATAGAAGAGCTGCTCCAGCCCTCTGAACATTTTTGTGGCCTTCCACTGGAACCACTCCAACAGCTCCACAACTTTCTTGTGCTGGGGACCCCAGGCCTGGACGCAGTACAGCAGATGGGACCTCACAAGGGCAGAGTAGAGGGGGACAATCACCTCCCTCTCCCTGCTGGCCACCCCTCTCTTGATGCAGACCAGGATGCCATTGGCCTGCTGGGCTGCAAGCGCATACTGCTGGCTCATGTCAAGCCTCTCATCCACCAGAACGCCCAAAGTCTTTCTCTGCAGGGCTGCTCTCAAGGAGTTCTCCCAGTCTGTACACACACCTGGGATTGCCCCGACCCAAGTGCAACACCTTGCTCTTGGCCTTGTTGAACCTCATCAGGTTCTCGTGGGCCCACTTTTCCAGCCTGTCCAGGTCCCTCTGGATGGCATCCCTTCCTTCAGGGGTATCAACTGCACCACTCAGCTTGGTGTCATCAGCAAACTTGCTGAGGGTGCACTCGATCCCACAGTCTGTGTCACTGATAAAGATGTTGAAGAGTACTGGTCCCAAGACTGACCCCTGGGTGACACCACTTGTCATCAGCCTCTACTTGGACACAAAACCATCCGCTACAATCCTCTGACTGCGACCATCCAACCAATTCTTTGTCCACCGTATAGTCCACTCTTCAAATCCATATCTCTCCAATTTAGAGAGAAGGATGTGGATTGTGAGCACGTCAAAGGCCTTGCACAAGTCCAGGTAGACGACATCTGTTGCCTTGCCTTTGTCCACTGATGCCATCACTCCATCTGAGGCCACTGAGGCACGACACACCCTTCACGAAGCTATTAGTGAGTAACAACCTGCCCTTGCTGAAGCCATGGTTGTTGTCACAGATCACATCTTTGTCTCACATGTGCATTAACATGGCTGCCAGGTGAATCTGTTCCACAGTCTTCCCAGGGACAGACGTAAGGCTCACCAGTCTGTAGTTCCCTGGGTCTTCCTTTTTCACTTTCTTGAGAATGGGAGTGATGTTTCCCTTTTTCCAGTCATTAGGGACATAACCTGACAGCCACGACTTTTCAAATATGATGGAGAGTGGCTTGGCAACCACATTGACCATTTCCTTCAACACCCTGAGATGCACGTCATTGGGCCTTGTACACCTTCAGCCTCATCAGGTGGTCTCAAACTTGCTTCACTCTTACAGTGGAAGGGATTTTGCTTTCCCAGTCCTCACCTAGAGGTTCTGGGATTTGAGAGATTTGGGAAGCCCTAGAGCCAGTGAAGACTGGGGCATAGAACTTATTGAGTACCTCAGCCTTCTCCATGTCCATTGTTGCCATTTCTCCCTTCTCATTTATCAGAGGTACACTCTCTTTGGCCTTTCTCTTCTGACCAACGTACCTGTAGAACCCCTTCTTGTTATTTTTCACATCTCTTGCCAAGTTCAGTTCCATCTGTGCCTTGGCTTTCCTGATCCCATCTCTACACATGCAGACAACATCCCTGTACTCTTCCCAGGGCACACATCCCTTCTTCCCCTGTCTGTACGTTTCCTTCTTATCCCTCAGTTTGACCAGCAGGTCCTTGTTCAGTCATGCCAGCTTCCTGCCTCCTCTGCTTGTTTTCCTATACTGGGGGGCAGAGAGCTCTTGTATCCTCAGAAAGATGCCCTGAAAGTGTTGCCAGCTGTGCTCTGCTCCTTTGTCCCAAAGGAGAGCTTCCTGGGGAATCCCATCCAATAATTCCTTAAACAGACAGAATGATGCTTTCCTGAAATTCAGGGTCTTGACTCTGCTCTTTGCCAGGCCCATATTCCTTGAGATTACAAACTCAACGAGAACGTGGTCACTACAGCTCAGACTGCCTCCAACCTTAACCTCTTTAATGATCTCCTCTGCACTGATGAGCACCAGGTCCAGTACTGCTACACCTCTAGTTGATCTGTCCAGTATCTGGACCAGACTCCGGGAGTCTCCTGGATTGCTTGCAGCCCACCATGTTGCTTTCCCAGCAGACATCTGAGTGGTTGAAATCCCCCATCAGGATAAGAGCCTGTGAGTGTGTCGTTTCTTGTAGCTGAAGCAAGAAGGCCTCATCAACAGGTTCCTCTACTGCAGGTGGCCTGTAGTAGACCCCAACAAACAGATGTCCTTTCTTGGTCAGGTCCTTAATTTTAATCCACAAGCTCTCAACTTTGCTGGGAAATAAGTAAACAGTAATCTTAATAGTCTCAGCTGAAGCTGAAGTGGTGAGTTTCCACACTCTTATTTGCAGCATTCTGCAAAGTGTTCGGGCTAAGGAGGTTCAGACAGTCTCATAATATTTGTTTGTGTCTGTGCTTATACCACATGCGGAGTCGGAGATTTTTATAAAAATGGGCTCAGAGATGACATGGAAACCATAGCAATAGAGCTGCTCCCTCCTCTACCAAAGCAGGACACTGTTAGTTCTGTGTTGCTGCAAAGCTGTGTGTTCACTCCCTGCTGAACAACTACAAAATCTACTACAGGCTATCATCATATCCAGAAATATCATCTAAGCCAGATGTAGCACTCAATTACTATAACTTCTGTTACAATAACTCCATAACTGACTTCGCAGTTGGAAATGTGCAGTGAAGTCCTGGAGATCTTGAGCTGTGAAGACAGTAGCAGAGCAGCATCCCATGCCAGACTTCTGGGCCTGGGAACACTCAAAGCATAGCTGGAGTGCTTGTTTGGAAGTTAGGAAGACAAAAGCTAGAAATCTGTGTAGGCTGAAACTGAATGTGAGTCCCCAGGGCTGCACTAGGATGTTCAGCTACATGGTTAATTGTAGCAAAAAGCGGCAGTTCTGCCTAGTTCAGGGCAGACCAGATTTCAGTTCTGCTTTCCATTTTCTTATGTGTAGGCATTGTGCCTAGTTAATGGTGCCTTGAGGGTTAGCGATGGCCACGAACTTCCATCAGTGATGTTTCTGCCTCAGAGTTCATTGCTTTCTAGCAAACTTCTGCTGCTCTGTTTCTCCCCTTCACTTGCTGTTACTAATCTGAGGACTACCTCTAAACACAAAAATGTAAACCAATAAAAGGAACTACGACAAAATGCACAACCTAAGAAGATACAGTATGTTTCTTTAATTCTTTTTCTTTCTTTTCCTTTTTTTTTCTTTTTTTCTTTTTTTTTTCCTCATCATTTAGTGTGTTAGATCCAGCTGAAGTTGCTACCTCCTCAGGGTGAATAGGAGCTGTGTAACTTGTTTTCCAGGTTGACATAGGGTTTCCGTGAGAAAATATAAATGTGTTCCTGTCATTAAAATCTGCATTGCATGAGCAGGTCACCAACCTGAGGTACACAAGACAATTGTAAATTCATCATTTCTTTTCCTTTAGAAGACTTTGGACAGTAACTTACTCACTCCAGTTACTTGTTTTTACTTTCTTGTTTCCTGATCCAACTTCTGCCATCCATGTCCCCATGGCCTTTGTGGTCCTCTGCCTACTACACTAAGTTGTCTTTGAGGACTGGTAGAGCCTTTTTGGCTGCACCAGCCCATGAGATTCACAGAGATGTAGGTGCAGCTTGGAGGCAGACACATTGAATCTCCAGGGGTTTAACTAGTTGCCAAAATAATTTTTGGCACTGGAAAATACAACGAAACATGGTGATTTTCAACACCTCAATTACTTGTCCAAATCTGAATTTATTAATAGCTCCGGTGAAAGGCATGACACTGGTCCTCAGGCAATCCCCTCTTCTGCCAGATTTCGAAGACAAACAATGGAGGTGTTAACATTAGTCAAAAATTGATTGCAATAATCTTACAATGGAAAGCATTAGGCAACTTGCATGCAGGAGCCAGTGCCAGCTTTCACTACAGGAGCAGTCTACTCTGTCTCATAATGCCCAGGCACTATAGATCAAATTCAGGGCAAAGTGTCAATTGAAGTTTGATTTTTATTTCTGTTTCAGCTTTTTTTTCACACTCTCATTGTGATTAACCAAGCAGTCTTATCTCAGAGGAGGAAAGTGGGGAGACAGTGACATGGAGGACACATTAAGGTCAGCATCTCAGAAGGACAAGTGCTATTGGGGAGTGTGGAATAGGACATGCTTGTGGAGAAAACAACTTTGAAGCCTGTGAAGGCTGTGTAGTGCTCCTCTTTGTGAATATTTTCTCTTTTTCTGGCCTCATTAGTATAAGATGAATATTGTGTTTAATTGAAATGTCATTACTTTGTCTTGCTATTTCTGTGCAACTGGATTCCCTTCTATTAGAAGGGAATAAAATCTGCCTGGTCTAGGAGTGTTTCCTATCAGGAAGGGATGGGATAAGGCTTGGATATCTGTCTGGGATGAACGGGGTTAAGAAAAGAGGTTAAGAAAAGCAGTCCCACTATACTTGTGTATCTCCACATCATACCAGTAAATATAGTGACTGACCAGACTCTCTTTACAGTTTTCTTTAAGTATGAGTTTCACTGGAGAGCAGAATTTGGCTGTCTGTTTGTCTTTCAGTGTTCGCTTATTAATAGTATCGAATTTAACGACAGGAAATGAGTAACGAAATTCAGCAATGACAGACTGTTTATTTAGGCCAAGTGATTTGCATCTGAACAGGAAGGGGAACCAATCCTCTACTTTACCAAGAAGTTTGGTTTGCTCATCGCTGATGCACATTTGAACAGACAGCAAAATATAAATATTTATGACAACTTTAGAGTGTTACTGGAAGGAAATGCTAGAAAGATTTAGTTCTTTTGCATGTGTTCTGATAGCCATGTTCACTGCCTCCAGTGGCAATGAGTTTGCACGTAGAAGCTGGCCAGCAAGATTTTGCGGTAAGATGGACAGAGCTGAGTTTGCAATATTTACTGCTTCTCATAAATTCCAAGCAAAACATCCACACCTGCTGAGTTAATGTCTTAAATGATGATTTTAAGTTTGTTTCCATACTCATTCGTCTGTTGTATGTCATTTCTGAGCTACAATGGTGGGGAAGGAGGAACAGAAGAAGCCAGATGAAGTGAGATTTTTTAAATTTAAATGTGAAGGTATTGCCTGGAGGTATTTTCAGCTACAGCCCGAGGTTTCAGAATGGAAGTTTAATTGATGTGAAGTCATTAAATAAATAAAATAAATTTATGAATTGATGGTCTCTCAGTCTGGTTCTCAGTGGGTGGCAGGTATCTACATTGCAAAGACCATCAAGACTGGCACCTATCTTGGCAGTGTCAGCTACGAACTTAAGCATTAATTTGGCTTGAGGCTTATACTGTTCTTCAAGGTGGTCTCTCTGGGTGATGGCTTCAGCACTATGTTGAATTTTCAAGGAAAGGTTCGGGGCTGGAAAAGGAGGCAAAAAGGACTATCGGTGCCTAATCAGAACTTGTATGTACTTCACTGAAAACTCTCGTCTCCAGTAGAGTCAGTCTGACATCCGTCACCATCACTAAGTGAGCTATTAAAATTTCAAGAAAGATATTTGTTTCTTTGCTTTTAATGTTAGGGTGTTTTTCAAGTGCTATAGGGACCCTTGTTAACAATGTGATGGTGGGAGCAGGGGTTTACTCTGCCATATTAAACATGGTCTCCAGGCTTGAGGACTGAGCCGTCTGCTGTTGCTGTGGAATGGGTTAGTACTGGCAAGACGGAAGCCATCAGGGATGGCAGCAAAGCAAAAAAGAAAAAGGGGCTTTGTAACACAACAATGGTATGATACCAAGGAAATGGGCTGAACTGAGAAGGTGGACTAAGCAGATGGCTGACAGGCAAGTTGCTGAAGTTACTTTTAAGCCTTGGAGGGGTGAGGGCTTTGTCTAGAAGGACTATTGCTGGAATGTTGTCTGGAAATGTAAGCCATATAGATGTCTACAGACAAAATTACACAGGTAATAGGGTTTATCCCTATTTTTGTAAGATGAAACTGTCTTTGTGTGGGTGAGGTCAGATGTTGTGAAAGCTGCAGTGCTGTAACCAAATCTCTTTATAAGCATTTGTCTTAATGGTATTACATTATTACTCCAAATTAGGGTCTGTAATTCCAGCTATTGTGAATGTAATAGCAGGCTTCTGGTGCTCTGTATCCCTATGAAATATCTGCCAGTATCTCCAATCCAGATGAATAGGGTGAGATTCAAAGCTACTTTTGTCTGTTTGTTTGTTTGTTTGTTTGTTTTGTTATTTTGTTTGGCAAGGGGTGCAATCTGCACCTTTAATGGGAGGGGAATTTTCCAGCAAAACTGCTCAGTCATTTGGGCTTTAGGTTATGGAAATGGTGTGACAGCAGATGGTAAGGGGTGGGAAACTGTTTCCAAATAACTCTTGGTGTCCTAAAGAGGATGTGTTTGAAAATACTTATCTACACATACCATCTTTCCTATACTGGAAAAAAATGGACTTTCAACCAACATGTCGCACAAGAATTTTATGTAGCTATATTACGTTCAGGTTCTTTGCCCAGACAAGTATGATTATAGGGGAAAACTTTGCTCATGTTCATTCATGGATACCTATGACTGTATACATCATTATTGCTGAGTATAAACCGTGTCCTAACAGCAATCTTGATCTAAAGAGGTGATGGAGACAGAGGATTTATATGGTCTGAGACATTACTCATTCTTCAGGGAAAAGAAAAATAAGCCTTATGAAAAGCCTCAGAAAGAATTCTTGTCTGAAGAAACACAACTGTCATAATTATGCCAGGTCTGCAGTATGGTTTTATGTCTTCTCAGTTCAATGGGTTGTCACAGGATTCCAGCGAAGGCTGCTGTTACCATTTCAACATAGAAAGATATGCCAATTTTTGGCTTCATTTTTTTTTTTTTGGAATGATCACTGTTTCCCACACTCTGAACAAAAGAAATTTAATAGGAGAGGGAGATGGTAAATCCTAGGTCTTAATTGTACATTCTTATTCTTCTGCCTCTTTACCATCCTTCCAATTCTTTAGAAAGTTGAATAGTGAAGAAGCCTCTTGATATGCCAATGATAATTGCTTTTGACATTCACACGATTTATATAAAATCTATCAAAATTAATTAAATGGAAAATCAAACATTATGCAAAAGACTCATTAAACCACGCAATTGTTTAAGTTTTCAGGGCTAGGTCCATGTATACATGCTGAGTCTTGATTTCTGTTAAGACATTTACCTTCCTTCAGGAGAGTTTTTCTTCTGGAGGAGGAGGTAGAAATGGGGTGCCTCTAGCCATGGTCCACCCACATGAAAGTCTAGGAGAATTATTTTATTTATTCTTTTTATTTATTTATTTATTTTTTGCCACACCTCTTATGAATTTTGCTTTGTCTTCTCAAGTCTTAATCTTTGCATCAGCTAATTGCTCTTAAAAGTCTTCTTTGTTACCATACTCAAGAATT
>VXAV01011933.1:174428-190660 GCA_013399715.1 Alectura lathami
ATTGATCTGTTCCATTTTTTAAGCAATTTAACAGCAATTAGAAAAGAAGCTTTCATAAAAGGGACTATCATGGAACATGTGATATTGCCTTGGCAGCAGTTTTATAAGTTCAGATGAAGTCCGTAAAATTACTCATTAAAGAATTTAGCAACTACTGAGTGAGATAAACCTGTGAATCTCTGAAGATGCAGTTGTTATATAGGGAATGTTGTTAAAATGTGTCTTGACTGAATTTACAGAGATATAGTGGGCTTTCTTAAAAACTCCAGTGAGATGTCCGTATTAAAAGAACAGTAACCTGAATTGCTGAGTTCACAGCAGTCCCTTTCACTTTATCTTATATGATATCTCTACTGAGAATTAGATTATTCTGGAAGTCTGAAAAAACTTCCTTTGCCCATATCATTTAAGCAGGGGACAGCCACACTGGTAAATATGAAGTCGGATGCAGTCTCCCCCCTAAACTGTCATATTAGAGCTGAGAAAAAGGGGAAGCCCCTTTGATTTGTGAATTTGCAAGGCACATGAAAACTAGGATCATGGGAGTGCAGAAGCTGCCTCCATCTTTTTTAAAACTTATTGGAGGAATGGCAGAGGTAGGTGTACCTGCCACTAGTGGTTGCTCATTTTATGAAAAAGAACCTGCTGGAAGGGAATGCTTCTAGAGAACATCCACTCTCAGGGGAAATAATCTGATTTGTGGAAGTTCAGTAAAAAAACAAACCAAAAGAGACAAACTGAAAAAAGACTGTAAGAAAAATTACACATCTAACTGCACAATAGAAAATACATTTAAAATTTTCATGTTTACCGCTTTACCTTCAAATAAGAAGTTAAATTAATTAATATTCATGTTCTATGTAAATGAGAAGCAGGAAGGCAGCATCCTTCCTTCCTGATTTTATTATCTGAAGGATAAGTAAGATGCTACCCACCTTGTGTTATGTTGAACACCTACCAGAACCATTGCTCTTCCTTCCATTATACATGGTTAGGACTTGCAAGAAGATGTATCTAAAAGAATCACAATGTTGAGTGAATGTTGAGTGCCAATGTGATGAGTTGTTAAGCATGTTTTCTGAGCTAGAGAAGGCCATGAGAAGAAAATCTTTTTGTTCAGTTTTATTTAAGTGGAAATGAGTCCAGAAGGGTGCAAAGGTTTTTCAAAACAGGAGGAGTTTAGATGGAGGAAGCATGAAACTCTGGCATGAGCATTGTAACTAATATTCTTACAAAAATCATGGCAGCGGAGGAGATAATATGGAGAAGGCTTAGGGAAATTTGGTGGGGAAAGGGATAAGAAGGAGAGAAGCATAAAGACTCCAGATATTAGGCAGAATCAAGTTATGAGGCCATGACAGAAAGGCAGAGGCAAGCCAACCGACTCATACAGAACATGTTGTAAAACCCTTTCTTGAGCAGAACCACATCTGCTGAGGACTATGTACCCAAGGATTCTGCCAGAAGGACAGAGGGTCTTCAAAGCACTCAGACTTCCAGTATTCGCTCAGATTTGATAGGTTTTCTGCTATCCTCACCCAGATTTTGGACAGTAGATAAACAGGTCACTGATCCTACTGGTGGTCTCCATGCTGATGTATGGTTGATTGATGTCCAGCTATCCTTGAAGACTCTGCACATGTACTCAAGAGGTCAACAGATAAAAGTTGAGGACAAAGCTGCACTACATATTAGTGTCGGGGTTGTCACAGTAAGTCATACATGTACATACGACCACAGGATTAAAAACAAGAAATTGTCAGTGGCGGCTGGATTTTCTTGTAAAACAGAAAAAAGGTGAGCCAATATGCTGCAATTGAGAAGCACAGAGTGTTGAGATGCATAGACTCTGAAGCAAGATGGCACAGTCAGAATACAGTTAGAACTATTTTGGGACCCTTCTGACATATATCAAATAGGAATTTTTTAAGGCCACAGCACATGTGAGTGTGCTAAATGGCAGTGTTGTCTTAATTAACAGACTCTCATGGGCAGACCTGCCTGCCTGTGACCACAGACACCTATGTAATGATTACAGTAAAATGGGCTGGCAACGCCCAGCTGCCATACCTCAGGTCTACATGTGAGTGCCTATGGGATTATATCCATGTGTGCTAGATATTCAACCAGAACTGCTGGGGAGACGGTGAAAGTCAGCTTGCTAATAGCACCTTGAGCAACCTAACTGGGTTACATATACACATACAACAGGGTGGCATTCTCAGAAGAGGCCACGGCGGCACAGCATTTGAGATTTTTGTACCCCTTTTTTCGCTTTCTGTGAAGCCTCTATCTATTTTGGTGCGTTTTCTAGTTTAAGTGTCCTTTTGCAGTATACTGAGGTAAAAAGAGCACTGCAAATGCTGGAGCATGGTACTGAATAGGACTTTTTATAAAGGAGTATTCAGTTGGTCTAGCAGTTGAAGACAAAGTAGACCACTGAGTATGAGTGCCAGAAGGACTATGCTTGGTGTATTGCCAGGACTTACAGGGCAGCAGGTACTCCCAAGAGCAACTCAGCTTTCATGCAACAGTGTCAAGCCTGAGGCTCACTAGGGGACAGAAGCCACTAGATGCAGGCTGCAAACATTTACAAAGACAGTTCTAGCAAAGAAGGTCGGACACTGCAACTGTGTTCAAGCCAGAAATCAAAAATAATGCCAACAAATCAGATGGTTCAGAGGGGAGCCAAGACAATTATGAAAAATGAAGGATCTCATATTGCCAATTTTAACAAAAAGAATAATAAATAATATTGCAGAAAGATTTGTTAACGCATTATATGTGTCTGCATAGAGAAAAGAAATTTTCTAATAGAGAAAACTTGTTCCTGAAGATCGCATTTTAACTTGATGAAACTGAATATGAATTCAGAATAGAAATTGAACATGAATTCTAGAGAGTATATCAAAGACTTCTCTGGATGGAATTATATAAATTATCTGATAACAACAAATCAAAAGTCCTTAACTTAAAAAAGAGAGACAGATTAATAGTATTGTCTCATTACTCATTTCACTTGACAATTTGAAATACTAAGATTACAACATTTCTGTTCTTATCAGCCGCTGAAGTTCAATATGAAGAAGTGCAATCTGCTTGCTAAAATTGAATGTATACTTTCTTACTAAAGTCACAGAAGTATTGTCACTAATGGGAGGAGAATGACTTTTCCAGATATATTTCCTTTAGTACATCCTCTGTAGGAAATACAAGCCCCCCCCAAAAAGGGGCTGATTGCTTTACAGCATGAAACTGAAAGCTACATCTCAGTAAAACAAGTTGGTTGTTCTGGGAATGGAAGTTATAGTTATAAATCATAAAAACCCCTAGCAGCACTAGTCTCTAACAGCTATTAGGTTTTGCAGTGTTTACAGGTGCTGTTCGCCAGTGATTAAAAGGGAGACTTACCTGATGCCACCGTTTCCATGCAACTGATTTTTAACACAAATTTCCTGATTAGTCAGAATTATTTCAAAAGGTTTGCATTCTGTAACAGTAAAGGATTATGCTTCGAGATGACTCATGATAGGTTTTTCCATCAATGTTTATTAATCTTAAGAAAGTTTGAAACAGAATCAAAATATATTTTATCCCATTTGACTGCTGGCATAAATCTGATTGCAGGACTGGGATCTTGGTTCAGCTACTTGTGTCTACATTTTTATTAAAATGAAGGTTTGTTATTACACATTCTGAAGTTTCAAATTCCTCTCAAGTGTAAGACCACTTAATTGGTATATCAGCTTGCAGTCAGTTCAGATAAGTTAGTTACAAGACTTCCCCAGAACAAAGTTTTGTAGGTAGAAGAAAAGAAATATTTGTAACATTCCTTAAAACTTCTGCAGAATTATCGTCTGAGACAAAACAAAACCCAAATACTTGTTTTCTCCTTGAGAAAACTAGGTTATGCTGACACAGGAAATCAAGTGACTGTTACCGCTTGATGGCAGCCCTGCTCACTGCAGGGGGTTGGAGGTGGTTGGTTTTCAGGGTCTCTTCCAACCCAGGTCATTCTATGATTCTATAATATGGAGAAGATATACAATATATAGTACAGGATATAGGACTCTGTTGTGTATTACAGTTGTCCCCTATGTGGTAAAGCAGGAGAAAGAACCACAGCCTTTGCAAGCAGTTCACCAGTGCCAGTCACTGTGTTGATCTCTCAACCCATCTACTTCTTGTTCCATAACAAAAACTACCGGTCTGAATTGTTGCTGGTCTAGATGACAGTTAATGGACATTGAGTTTACTGTAAAGAAAATAACATACAGATTAAAAGTAATGCTAAAGTAATTCAACCTAAGAAATGCACACAAATAAATACTACACAATGTTTTCCCTTTGACCTAATTCTAATTCAGATTGCCTCCCTACGCAGGACCGTACTTGTCCCAAATAAACTAATCTATGCCATATGCAATAAACATGTGGAAGAAAAATCTACCTCAGCTGAAGAAATCTGACTGTATGCTGAAAGGTATTTCACTGCATAAATAATGTCTCAATTATACCTATTAGCATGAAATGAGAAAGCAAATTGCTAGACAATTTTAAACATTATCCTAACACCTTAAATTATTTAGTTGTTGATTTAGCAAGGAAAATAAGCAGTACTTTTATAAAAGAGGAACTAGCTTAGAGGTTTTGTGTAAATACAATGCTAAATACAATGAAATAATTTAATGTGACTTTTTAAGACATTTGATAGTGTGTTGTAAAATTTTGGGTGGCAATAAAATTTGAGCTAACTTCTATTGTTTTGTATGGATAAATGAGTTCCGGTAGTTCTTCATCCATTGAGGATCCCCTTTGGCTTTATCATAGTAGGAATAATAAGATCTTTATAGGTGTAGATACTTCCCCTGAAGACCTGTAGTTTTGTTACGTGTTTTCAGTATGTTAAGGAAAAGTAGTTTGGATCTGTGGGTATTCTGCGATTCCTACAAAATACAGTTTATTAAGAAACTTTGCAGAATGATGAAGTTTGCTGTCTTGACCTCTCTGTCTTCTCTTTATCTTCTTTTTCTTTCTTTCCTTTTTTTTTTTTTTTTTTTTTTCACTGTAGTTTAGATGGGGGAAAGTTGGTGTCTCTTTACTACAGCTGAATGCATTGTAGCAAACTGAAAGAACCTTCCTTACACAGTAGGGGTGTAACAAAGAAACTTGAAAATGGCCATGCAGACAAGATTTCCAGCCAGAAGTTTCTCAAATAAATGCTATTTAAATAAAAGCAGCATCCAATGTCACAGAATCACAGAATCATAGCAGTTGGAAGGAACCTCTAGAGATCGTGGAGTCTAACACAGGGCTGGTGTTGCATCACAGGTTATTGGGGAAGTTATTTGGTGCTGCTCTTTCATTGTATTTTTGTATTAGAGGACTGATATTTACTGTTGTATCTTTATGCATGCAAGCACAAATAAACATGTTTCTTTATTATTACTATTGTAACATTTCTATCATTCACAGTGTGATTGAAAATTTCCTGGGAGGATAAATCCGAACTTAGGGAGGTGCCCTTTGTGGGTTCCAAAAATGTCAGTTAACATTTGGTTGATTTATAATTGTGGAACAGACATATTTCAGCCCACAGTTTGAATAGTATAGGAGGTTTGTTTTTTTTCATGGACAGACTGGAAACATGTCAAATCCCTCCTGTGCTACATTCAGCAGCACTGAGCGCGCCCTATTGTGGTGCTTCATATCACCATGTTAGCAGAGTCCAGACTCTGTGGCTACAGGTAAAATGGCCCTTCCGTTTCCTTCTGTGCGTATGCACTGCAGAGTGCTGACAAGTATTCAGAAGTAGAGATGACACTGAGTTTCCATCTTGGCATATGAGCGGAAGAGTGAAGAGAGAAGTAGGCTGTGCTGGCAGTTGTGTTCAAAAACCTCTTCACGACGCTAGTGGTGCTGCCTGCCTATCTCACCACTATGAGCTGAAGGCAAGAATGAGAATTTTGCAGATATAATGATAAAAAAACAGTGATAAAAATCTTTTTTGCTGTGGTACATTGCCCAGAGAGAAAAGAACAGCTGTTTGAAGGTGCTGAGAACCATGGAATGGTAGAAATAGTCCCAGAAGAGGCAACTTAGTAGAGAAAGGCCAGACGAGGTATTTAGAAGCACATCATAAATTGTGAAACCATGTAATAAATATTATTTAGTGCAAAGTTCTGCACTTTATCGTATGATTCTAAGCTTATTGTGAGGATAACACTTTCCATATATTTATGCATATGCTATAAATAATATTTACATAAACATGTAAAATACTTCTGTAAATAGGATCGTATTTATAATTAAATATCCTGCTTTGTTTTGAAATACTCTTGACTTTTTTGTATTATTAATATAAAGATAACTGTGGAATGAATAAATATTTCTTGAAAATGGAATAGCTTTGTCTTTGGCTGCTAACAACCTTTGCACTCTTGTATATACCAGCTGGTATCAACTTTAAAAGAAAATCGTATCAATGACTGGGAAAAACAAAACAGATGCTCATTGCATTTGTCTAAGATAAAATTAAATGTACCTGTCATATTTTGTGGGCAGTTCTTCTAACATCTGCAAAACAAAGTAAATGCATCTAATTTACTACAGCCTTCAGTTTATAGGTCAGTTACAACCTCTCAGGGTTATTATGTTTGTGTTTTAATAGCTTAGAGTAAGTTCGAAAACAAAAAAGCTGGAAATGTTTATTTTTGTGGTCTGAGATAATCATCCCTCCTGAGTTTCAGTTATTCTAATTTAAGGTTTACACCTGGGTGAGATAACCAGACTCAGCACCAATAATTCACATGCAGTTGGATGTGGGAAAGGGAACTCATGCAAGGAGTTAATGAATTTGTTACTTCCTGAGACTGGAGAGGAATCTCTGTCTTGAACAGACCTATCTCACAAGAAAGACATACCTATATATGTCCAGTTCAAAGAAAACATCTGTCTTCATCACTGTACAGTTTGGCTTGATTGAAGAAATTGATTTTTCTGCTGTGCAAGAGAAAGGTACGCTGGCAGGTGTATTACAATGACTGCTTTCAGTTATTTTTCATATCTCAATTCCTAAGTAATAGAATAGCTCAAATGTTTGTCTGTTATTAGGTGTCTAGCCACTCTCTCCCATCCCCATACCAAGGCGGTATCACTGTGGTTGAATTCACACAGAGAACTAAAATACATTGAGATGAAACAACGAAAGGTGAAACCTGGACTTCAGAGAGCCTTTCCATACAGCCACAGCAGCTTTGTGAGTAAACTGCATCAGAAGAGACTGGATATGTGGTCTGCAAGGCAGGTGAAAATCTGCCTGGACTGTTATGCTCAAAGGTCGGTGAGGAGAGGTTTCAAGATCAGTTGGTGACTTATTACCGGGGCTGATATTGTTCCACATCTTCATCAACAACTAGACTGACAGCATGGAGCGGTCCTCAGAAAGTCGACAGATGCATCCCAGGGATGCATCCCAGGGTCTGGAAGGAGTTGGCTGATGTGGCTGCCAAGCTGCTCTCCATCATATTTGAAAAGTCGTGGCTGTCAGGAAAGGTCCCCGGTGACTAGAAAAAGGGAAACATCACTCCCATTTTTAAGAAAGGGAAAAAGGAAGAGCTGAGGAACTACAGGCCTGTGAGCCTCATGTCTGTGCCTGGAAAGATCATGGAGCAGATCCTCCTGGAGGAGATTCTAAGGCACATGCGAGATGAGGAGGTGATCCGAGACAGCCAGCACGGCTTCACCAAGGGCAGGTGGTGCCTGACCAATCTGGTGGCCTTCTATGGTGGAGTGACGGCATCCATGGACCAAGGGAGGGCGACAGATGTCGTCTCCCTGGACTTGTGCAAGGCCTTTGACACAGTCCCGCACCATATCCTTATCTCTAAACCGGAGAGATGTGGATTTGATGGGTGGACTGTTTGCTGGATAAAGAACTGGCTGGAGGGTGGCAGCCAAAGGGTTGTAGTCAATGGCTCTACGTCCAGGTGGAGGCCGGTCACGAGCGGTGACCCCCAGGGGTCCGTCTTGGGACTGGTGCTCTTCAACATCTTTATCAGCGACTTAGACTGTGGGATCGAGTGCACCCTCAGCAAGTGTGCTGATGTCACCAAGGTGAGTGGTGCAGTTGATACCCTTGAAGGAAGGGATGCCATCCAGAGGGACCTGGACAGGCTGGAAGAGTGGGCCCACGAGAACCTGATGAGGTTCAACAAGGCCAAGTGCAAGGTGTTGCACTTGGGTCGGGGCAATCCCAGGTGTGTGTACAGACTGGGAGAAGAACTCCTTGAGAGCAGCCCTGCGGAGAAGGACTTGGGCGTTGTGATCGATGAAAAGCTGGCCATGAGCCGGCAGTGCGCTCTTGCAGCCAGGAAGGCCAATGGCATCCTGGGCTGCATCAAGAGAGGGGTGGCCAGCAGGGAGAGGGAGGTGATCGTCCCCCTCTACTCTGCCCTTGGAAGGCCTCACCTGGAGTGCTGTGTCCAGGCCTGGGGCCCCCAGTACAGAGGGGATGTGGAGCTGTTGGAGCGGGTCAAGAGGAGGGCCACCAAGATGATCAGAGGGCTGGAGCACCTCTCCTATGAGGAAAGGTTGAGGGAGTTGGGATTGTTCAGCTTGGAAAAGAGAAGGCTCCAGGGAGACCTCATTGCGGCCTTCCAATACTTGAAAGGAGCTTACAGGCAGGAGGGGGACCGACTTTTTACACAGGTGGATAATGGTAGGACAAGGGAAAATGGGCTAAAAGTGAAAGAGGGGAGGTTTAGGTTGGACATCAGGAAGAAATTCTTCCCTGAGAGAGTGGTGAGGCGCTGAAACAGGCTGCCCAGAGAAGCTGTGGCTGCCCCATCCCTGGCTGTGTTCAAGGCCAGGCTGGATGGGTTTGTGGGCAGTTTGATCTAGTGAGCTAGTGGTTGGCAGCCCTGTCCACGGCAGGGGGGTTGGAACTAGATGATCTCTGAGGTCCCTTCTAACCTAAGCCATTCCATGATTCTATGATTCTATAATTGTATAATTCTGTGATTGTATGATTCTGTGATCAACAACTAGACTGACAGCATGGAGTGGTCCTCAGAAAGTCCACTGTCTCCAAATTTGAAGGGTGGGTAGCACAGGGTCAGCAGTGTGTCCTTGTGATGATGAATGCAAAACACATCCAGGGCTGTACTAGCAAGAATGTAGCCAGTGAATCAACAGAGGCAATTCCTCCCATCTATCAGGCTCTTATGAGGCTGCTCCAGCAGCACTGTGCCCTATGATGGGATTCCCATGCAAGGAAGATGTTGACATACTGGAGTAAGTTAATGGAGTACGTCAAGGATGAGAGAGACTATGAAAGCTGGATTTGTTCACCTTGCACAGGCAAAGGCTAAGTGGGAGGTGGGAGGGAATCTCGTTACCTTCAGTTACTCACAAGGAATATAGAGAAACTCTTCTCATATTTGCACCTTCTCTTCTCAAATGAATACAGGCAACAAATAGAAATTGCAACAAAGAGGGTTCTGGTTAGACATAGGGAAAATACCTGCACCTGCAAGTGACACAGCACTGTAAGATACCTAGAAAGACTGTTGGATCTCCTTAGAGATCTTCTCAGAGACTTTCAGATGTGTCTTCCAATCTTAACTGTCTTATAACTCTAGGGAACTGACTCTGGATCACTGTTGCATAGCTCTTCAGAAACTTCAACACCTCCATTTCCTCATCTTTCCAGCTCCCAGATTTGGAATCTGTCTCTATTATCACTCTCATAGTTTAAACAGCATCATATTTGGAGAGGGCAAATAGAAGTCATGAGATTAAAGGTCATGCACCATGCACATCCTAGAAATGGGAGACGTGAATTCTTTATTCACAGGTTTCTAACATTTTATAAACTGTTACTACACCAACACTTTTGCCAGTCCTGTGGTCTGTATAGTTTTTATAATCTTCAATAAAGTAATTCCTTCAAATCTGTAGCCACATAGACAAGATTGATTTAGCTGTTTTTGGGGGAAGGAATGAGGTTATTGTAAAGGATTTAATCATTTAATCAATGTTAGACTGTTTTGTGAAGAGTTCATCTCTTTGGGGAAAAGACAGAGAGGTGAGAAGAGAAGTGGATCTGACCGAGTCTGTCTTTTGAGTCAGCTTGCAGAGCTAGTCCCGTTACAGTCTGACAAATAAGAAGCCCACCCAGAAACGGCAGAGCGTTCAAATAGTAATTCCTGTGTCTGTCTGGAAACTTGGGAAAAAATCCCCTGGTAAGGCAGCCTCTAATGGAATCATCTGAACAGATTTTGCTATTATTGTCCACACTTCCTTTCGCTTTGTGTTGTGGTTTAACCCACAACAGGGAGCTTGCCCCCACCAGTTGTTTTCTCACCCTCCCCCACCCAGTAGGATGGAGGAGAGAAGTGAAGGAAAAAAAGTAGAACTCACAGGTTTATATAAAGAAAATATTTTACTAAAATAGCTAAGGAATAAGAGACGATAAAATACAAAAGGTATAAAAGAGTAATAATACAGATAATGGGGTCTTGTGATATACGAGAAGGCAATTTCATGCCCACGTGCAAGCCCAGCCTGGAAGAAAAGGGCCAAACACAGAGAATCCCTGCCTCACCAGAAAAGAGGTGGGAGGGCCATCATGATGTGTAGGGTATGGAATACCCCATCAGTCAGTTTAAGTCAGATGTCCTAACTTTGTCCCCTCCCAGCTTCCTAATCCCTCCTCTATAGGCAAAGTAAAACAAATGCTGTTGCAGATTCTATTACGCAGATTAGACGATGCAGTTTCTCTGGAAACCATGACATTGTGTCTTCATGTGCAGGAATTTCAAGGAGTGATGTGTGTGTTTATAATATGGAAGTTAGTGAAATTTTAAAATTTTCTGTGTATGAGGTAGGTTTCTAATGTGAAATAAAAGATAATAAAGTAATTCTTTAAGTACAATATATGATAGGTAGGAGGTATTGTTCCATTTTTATGGTACTCATTTTTGAAACTGAATGGTAAGGGATTATTAAACACACAGGCCTTTAGGACACTTTCCTGGTAATTAGACACATATATTAAATCCATAAAATGGCTTTCTTGGAAACAATGTTGTTAAATGGGTAACACAATTTACCTTTGTGGTTGGCATGAGTCCTTGAAGCAATAAATAACATTTTATTTCAGGATGTATAAACTACAAGTTATTATCAGCAGTACAATTATAACCAGACTTGCACATTCATGTTAACCTGTAGTATCTTTATGGCACTACTTAAGATTAAAGCTAAAAATAGTAAAATATATGTTTATTTTATACAGAATCCTTAATAAATGCTTCCATAAAACAAACTGCAGAGAGTCAACAGAAAGTTTTAATAGCAAAAGGCAACTTTATTTTGTTAAGATTGCTGTAACAGAATCACGGAATCATAGAATCATAAAGGTTGGAAAGGACCTCTGAGATCATCTAGTCCGACCATCAACCCAACACCACCATGCCTATTAAATCATGTCCCTAAGTGCCATATTTACACATTTCTTGAACACCTCCAGGGAAGGACACTCCACCACCTCCCTGGACAGCCTGTCCCAATGCCTGACCACTCTTTCAGAGAAGAAGTTTTTCCTAAAAAACACAACCTGAACCTCCCCTGGCACAGCTTGAGGCCGTTACCTCTCGTCCTATCACTGTTACCTGGGAGAAGAGGCTGACCCCACCTCACTGCAGCCTCCTTTCAGGCAGTTCTAGAGAGCAATGAGGTCTCCCCTGAGCCTCCTTTTCTCCAGACTTCTCGTAAGAGGAGTCGCTCCCCATCAGCTTTGTGCTCCACGCCCTTCACCAGCTTTGTTGCCCTTCTCTGGACACACTCCAGGGCCTCGATGTCCTTCTTGTAGTGAGGGGCCCAAAGCTGAGCACAGCACTTGAGGTGCGGCCTCACCAGTGCCAAGTACAGGGGCATGATCACCTCCTTGTTTCTGCTGGCCACACTATTCTTAATGCAAGCCAGGATGCCACTGGCATTCTTGGCCACCTGGGCACGCTGCTGGCTCATATTCAGTTAGCTGTCATCTAGCACCTCCAGGTCTTTTACCTCTGCATGGCTTTCCAGCCACACTTCCCCAGGCCTGTAGCATTCCATGGGATTGCTGTGACCAAACTGTAGGACCTGACACTTTGTCTTGTTGCACCTCATGCAGCTGGCCTCAGCCCATTGATCCAGCCTGTCCAGATCCCTCTGCAGAGCCTTCCTACTCTCAGACAGAGCCATACTTCATCCCAACTTGGTGTTGTCTACAAATTTACCAAGGGTGCACTCAGTGCCCTCGCCCAGATCATCAATAAAGATATTAAAGAGGACCGGCCCCAGCACTGACCCCTGGGGAACACCACTCTTGACCAGTCCCCAGCTGGATTCAACTCCACTCGCCACCACTCTCTGGGCCCGGCCACCCACCCAAATTTTTACCCATCACAGAGTGCACCTGTCCAAGCCATGGGCTGCCAGCTTCTCCAGGAGAATGCTGTGGGAGACAGAGTCAAAGGCTTTACTGAAGTCTAGGTAGACCACATCCACAGCCTTTCCCTCATCCCCCAGGTGGGTCACCTGGTCACAGAAGGAGATGAGGTTGGTCAAGCAGGACTTTCCTTTCGTGAACCCATGCTGGCTAAGCCTGATCCCTGGGTTGTCCTGCACATGCCATGTGATTGCACTCACTACGATCTGCTCTACAACCTTCCCTGCTACTGAGGTCAGGCTGACAGGCCTGCCGCTCCCCAGAATCAAAATATATGCACGGCCAGTCTGCTGCACCCTGTGATCCTTGTCCTCCCGGCGGCACTGCACTTGCTCCTGAGAACACAGAAGGAGCAGCTCTCTCCTCCAACCCCTCTGTGCTGTCAGCCTGCCAGACTCTATGGTACTGTACAGCGATAGTTTTAGCACAAGGCCATGCCTACAGGCCAGGCCCACTACACAGTGGCACCAGCGCACACCACCTACATTACTCAGGCAGAAGCCTCAGTATTATATAGTACATTACAGTTTGAGAGAGAATGGAAGAATATCAGTTTTTCATGAGAGAAGAAAGAACACCTTCTGTTTATAAAGTTGTAGTTTGTCCTACAAACTGAAAAGTAGGGCTTTTACCACAGCTTCTGGAGGTATTATATCTCAGTCCTGGCTTCCTCTAGTTGGAATGAACGTAAGCAACATTTTTCAGGCATGAGTGTGCCTCACTTCTCTGTAAGTCCATGTGGTTAGAAGATCACATTTCAAGATACAGCAAGGAGGATTTTCCAGTGTTACCCTTTTATAAACTCTATATAAACTGTACCTTGTAAATGGCAATGCTCAAGTTCACCTCACATGCAAGTGCAGACAGATCTTGCCTTCTAGCCAGTTGTTGCAGACCAGTTATGTAAGTGCTTGGCCACTACCTACTTATTGTAAACAATTTGACTCTTCTTTACTAAGGCAGGTAAATAAAGGCAGACATCTGATTGAATTTCATTTTCTAGAAGCTCATGAAAGTATTGCAAAGATGTTGAGTACTGCACACTTAAAGAAAAGGTCTGAAGTATTTAAATTTTGACAGTCTAATATAGAATGGCAATCCAATTTAGAAACCATCAGTGGGATCACTGGATCCCACTGAAGATAGGAATGGAGGTAATGAGTCTAAAACCAGCATTTAAAGGTTCCTATTAGAAAATGATGAAGTATTACAGCTGTCAAAAGAGACAGAGAGCATTCAGCTCTGCTTTGAATATTTCCTTTCTCATATCATGCACTGCTTCACAACTGTTTGTGAGTCTGCAAGAGATTATTCCAGTTATAGTTCAAGACTGTCTATACCATAAATAAAAGGATGCCTGTTGAAATCAGATGGTTTCTGCACAGGCAACCTCAGAGAAAACAACGATGTAATAAGCTAAGGGAATAAATGAGTCCTTCACTTTTTGGGTGTGGTCTATCATAGCGTTTCACTTGCACATCAAAGTAATGGCGTATGCTGCTGTTCTGTGTGTCACAGCTCCTGGGAACAAATAGCTGTGTTCATTGTTGGGAATTCTCAGATTGCCATATTTCACTGAGACTCAGCTTCATTTTTCTTTAGAGGAGGTGCTGGAAATACTAGTGCTTAAATTGCCACTCACTCCTCCATACAGAGTAACTTTGCTGAAAGATTCTCCCTAAGGAACTCTGAGGCACAATCCCACTGTTCCTCTGCTCAGGGGGTATGTGTTGTGCACTAAAAATTTAGCCTGATCCATTAGCTTCTGCTGTGCCAAAGTGCTTCAGCCCGTTATTGATGAAACAGATTCTGTCACTGCAAATGGAGTGCTCTCCCAAGGTTCCTGGCAAACACCAGTGACTCCTTTGGAATGTTACAGCTCTTATACACAGGTGTCATCAGAAAAGAAGGCAGCAGAAACAGGTCATGAAAGGGAAAATAGACTGTTAAGTCACAATATCTGGAGTCAGAGTCAAGGCAGAAATGGGAAATGTAACAAATGAAGCAGGAATTTGAAAGCTCATAAATCTAGTGTCAAATGACAGTCTGAAAGTTGGGGAGGAGCAAAGAGCTCCAGATACAGGCTGAAAGCATCAGCTAGCTAGGGAACAATGTGGTCTCCTCCAGAGGTTACCTGTGGTTAGTCTATGGTTACCAAAGCTCACATTGAAAAGTACAGCTCTTTGATCTTGTGTAATGAGACATAGCTAGTGAGAACTGAGGCCAAACTCAGATACCTGAAAGCAAGCCACAGTAGAGCAGGTTCCTAGCTTAATGGCAAAGCTTAATCCAGCATTTAAGGTAAAATGCAGAATCTGAGAGACAGGGTCAATGGCTAGAAAGTTGCAGTGTGCTCTGGAACAGTATTTTGTGCAAGTATTTTGCTATTCTGTTTCTTTGGTAAGAGCCAGATATTGAAGAGAATGTGAATATCAGTTCCATACTTCCCATCCAGGAGGTCATGGAAAGGATTTTCTTTCTTTCCATGGATTTTGGATTAGGTTCACAAAGTCTCTAGCTGCTCAGTTTGCTGGATGAATGTGAATTTCAGGTTGAGATATATGCTAGCTTTTGTAAAAAGAAAAGCAATGTCATAAGACATCTCACTGATCTAGGAGGACTCGTTTTCTTCCTTGTTCTACAGCTAGGTCCTCTACTTTGGCAGACGCTGTTTTCCAAAGATCTTGAGAAACTGAATGAAAGGAAGTAAGCATTAGACAGGGTCATTTTCCTGTGATGAATTATGGCTGGGCCTCCCTTTTTCCTTTGAGAAATTTTTGATCTTGTTTTATATCTTAGCTGTCCTTGATGGGAAACACAGAGAGAAACCAGCCTTCGCCAGGTAGTCGCACAAAGGATAATACCTGTGTCTTAAGTTGCTTACTTATTTCCAGCAGGATTAATGACGATCTGTTGTCTTATAACATACCATCAGGGTGAAGGAAAGGCAGCAAGAGTAGTATAGACCAGCACTTCAGGCGATGTTGTAAGCTTTGTAGTAACTTGGACTACTACATTTACAGTTAAGTTCTACCCAATGACACTCATAGAATGAATCACAACGCTCCTGAGTCTGCACACCCTTCTGACTGCAGTGAGCTCAGGGCAAGAAGAGGCAAAGAGATCAAGTACTCTGTTGTCTCCTTCACCAGGAAGCCAAGGCAGAGACCTGCTTGCTGCTTGCTTGTTCTTCATTTTGCCACAGTTCACTCCAGTCTAAAAGATTAGTGTCTTTTTGTATATATTTGCTTATAAATATATAGTGAGTATGATATATTCTTAAGTAACTACATGCACACGTGCACATATACAACATATACACACTAACTTCCATGGTTTCAGCATTGCTTGTATATGTCAGAAGTGTGACTACATAGATCTCCACACAGCTGTGAGGGGACGAGTTGCCATTGCTGTAAGTCAGTTGCAGGTGAAAGTTACCATTCCCCAAAAGCGTATGCCACAAGATTATAGCAAGGAAGACAACGCTCAGCAGGCTTTTATGAAAGTTGTTGACCTTTTGCTGACCCTCTTTGCAGTACTCCAGTGACTGGCATCACTGAGTCATTCAGAAACTGGGCGTATGTATTGCACCCAATAATATTGTATAAACACCTGTCTATCGTGGCTTCTTAGAAGGAAAATGTACCTTTGCCATTGCTTCTGGCATCTTGGAACAACACCGTGCACCATTTGCTTCTCTGACCTTATCAGCAGGGTCTAGCTGCACGTAGAG
>VXAV01011933.1:190718-201240 GCA_013399715.1 Alectura lathami
CCCATGGTCTTTTTTTTTTTTTTTTTCTTTTTTTTTTTTTTTCTTTTTTCTCTGTGTCAATTTTTACTGACAAATTCTTCCATGACTAAATGTTTTTAACATTCCTGCCATCTCATTCAGCTTTTTGCTATAGGTCCTGTTGAGACAAGACGGTGAACAACACACTCCTCATGGGTGAATGAATGTCTCAGAATTTTGTAGTAGGATGTAAGATATTTCTTTTTTCTTTTTCCTGTTTTAAGTCCTGGCTAGACTTCTGTTGCACAAACAGCAGTCTACCTAAAGAGAGGACATTAGTGTTCAGAGCCTTCCTTTCTTTCCCTTTCTTTCTTTCTTTCTTTCTCTTTTTTTTTTTTTTTTTCCCCGCAACCTGCAGATCTCAGATGAAATATTCTTTTGAAAACACAAAATTTTCAAGTTCACGCCAAATCTAAATGAGAGCCAGGAAACAATGAGATTTCTCTTCAGCTGCAAAAAAGCACTGAGGTGAAAAGCTGAGGTTGTGTTCTTAGAAAACATCCATCATGTGCCCTCTGAGGGATTCTGCCTCTTCTCCCTCCTACCACCAGCTGCCATAGGACGGTGGTTGCAGTGGGCAGACATGGCTTCTCATGGTAAGGTAAAGGGGAGTTCAGAGCTCAGTGAGCTCACTTTGTACCCTGGGATGGTTTTGCAGGGGCTTAGCCCAGTGACAGCTGTTTCTTTCGTCATCTGTTTTTTTATACATTACATTTCTGCTTAACGCTGCTCTCTGTAAGATCTAATCAGTCGTTTCTTTTGAGGGACTGCTTTCTGAAGAAGGCTAAAGTATTTATTCTCCAGGCTAAGAAATACTCTTGCAATGAAAAAGATCTAGGGATAAGCATGTTAACCTGAAAGGAAATTTTATTTTGGCTTTAATGCCTGGAACTAGGGTAGCAGAAATGGAAGTAAAGAGCATACTGGAATTATTCATCAGCCTCTCCACTTCCCTTCTCACAAGAAGGCAGAAAGCTTGAGGCAAGTCCCTGGCTGCAATTGCAATGCTGGGTGGGGATTCCCTTCCACAGCAGAAAGAGCATTTATTAATTATCATTACCTTTTAAATTAGCTTTTAGACATTTAATTTACAACCTTGTTTATCTCCAGTGCAATGAAGTCATGTGAGTGCCACTGTTCTTTCTCTCTTTTCTGCTCCTCTGAAAGCTCGCTAACTCCCATACAGAGGATCATTAACTACTAAGGATGGAATGATTCTCAAAAAAAAAAAAAAAAAAAAAAAAAAAAAAAACATGTTGACTAAATTCTAAAATAAAAATTTTATGCTGAAAATGCAAGTCAGTACCTGAGTGGATTAGATTCAGATGCAAGACTTTCTAGAAGATCAATTCAGTGCTGTGCCAACAGAAATAATATTCAATTTCTGTACCAAGAGAAAAACAGGAGAGTTGAGGAGAAAAACAAGAAGCCAGGAAATCTTCTGAGGATAGGACTCAGCAGGGGTGGAGGTACCAAACAAAAAGATAAGAATCTAGAGCAAGGTTTTGCTAAGGTTTGATATATTGGTTGTGTTTGTAAAGGCACGGTAATTTTGTGTCAGAATGACCCAGAATTACAGAGGCTTTTCCATCTATGTACTAAGGGCTATATTTCATGCAATTTTTATGTATTAGAGTTCTCGTATCTCATTTCACTACTGCCTCCCACAAGAAATTAGCTTTTTGCATGTAAACGTTTGAGATTTCTGGATTGCTTTGTATTTTCAAAGGTCTGTCAATCAACTAATCATTAAAAGGATGTAATGACCTTTCACAGCATCTTCTCTACAGCATCATTCAGAAAAAAATCCCAGAAACTTTCGCATATATGGCCTAAACCAGCAACAAACACATCCCTCTTCAGATTTGATTCAAAGATCAAATCGGATTCTGATATCTGATTATGAATAACAAGATGATTCCATAATCATGGAGCATAAATTTGAAAGGTTCCAGCCTCCAAATGTTTTCAATTTATATTTAGGACAAGCAAATAAATCAGACTCTGACCTCAAAGTATAACTGGAAACATAAAATGAAAGTTAATTGTAAGGATATTCTAAAGCAATGTGAATAATCAGATAGGTAAACAAAAATACTTAAATAACAATCTGTGTAAAATATTACTGTAACCAGTGAGAAGTTTTCAGCTCCAGGGTATTTTATTCCAAGACTTTTCTATACTTTTTTGCTTCTTACAAGAAAACATCTGTACTTATGCATTTTAACAGGCTATGGTATTGTATCAGTAAATGTTCTGAAACTTCACAGGACACCAGTTGTGAGACTTTCCTTAAATCAGTATACCAGGATTTGAGCTTGAGCTAAATGCTACTGATCATGTCTGTGCCAAGTGGTCACAAGCTACATCCAACATCATCACAAAAACTGCAGGATGATCCTTTATGAATGGCATCTTCTGTGATCCCTCTACACCCCTGTGCCAGAAATAGATCTTTAATCTATTATTTAAGAATTCATTTCCATTCTTGGTTGAGGCAAGCAGAGTATCTTCATCTAGGACTTCTAAGTGGCAAATCTTGTATCTTAGATAGAGAATTCACTCTTTTTTTTTTTTTTTTTTNATTTCCTCTTTTTTTTTTTTTTTTTTTTTTGCATTGTTCACTAACAATAAAAAAAAAAAATCCCTTCTCCCTTCTCTTTAACTTATTGGATTTTTTTGCTTTACATTTCTCTAAAGAGTAGGAAGAATTGTTTGCCAAATATTGCCGTCAGTCTGACATAACTGTGGCTTGATCACATGAAAATTGAAAGTGTTTCTCCTTTCAATTGATTAAATGATTGAGTACAGACTTCTTTAACAGAGCAGTCAGCATAACTCATCCTTAAACTCAGCATGGATCATTGTGTTCACCGTGGTCTAAACTGCTGACAAACAGCTTATGGTTTGTCACATTTGGCAATCTCTGTACAGAAAAAAGCCAGTCCTGAGCCGAAATAAAAATAGAAGCTTTAACCAGAACTTGGAAACAACTGATAGGAAGAGAGGTTGTACAAATGGGTATGAAAAACTTTCAGCATTTAATTTCTTGCTTTATGAGCTTTAATTTTATGCAACATCATAATTGTCCTTTCTAGGCAAACTACCACTTGTAAGCAAAGGCTGTTAAGATTTTGTATTTTGTAAGAAGATAATGTTTCCAGTATGTTCACTTAATGCTGAGCGTTAGAGACTTAGAATTGTAGCTAATAAAATGAGGAAGGAGGTGAACTTATAACAGTTTATTATCTTCCTCTCATAAATCTCTCTGCCAGTGGTGGCACAGACCTTACAGTATTTTTTTCCCACTTTCTGGCAACCTTTTGAAAATTAGGGATATTTTTAGAAAGACTTTTTAGTTTTGCCTTTTTGCTAACATCTGCCACACAAAGAAATAAATAAAATGTAAAACCTTTGACCAATGGCTTGAATTATTCAGATAGAAGCGTGGTACCATTTCCATAACTCTTGGGTTTTGCACTGCTGCAGCTTCCACAGGGGCTGTGTAGGACCAGGATGTCAGCTTCCTATGCATCTTACAAACTACTAGGAAAACATGCATCTTCATGCAAAGTTCTCAACCCCATCTCCTCTACGATGATCTGGCAAGACAGGTCTTCATGGCAGCTCAAAGCTCTGCTGAGATTAGTCAAGCCACAGTTGGGCACATGGAACTCTTCATTCAGCATAGGTCACAGAATCACAAACCAAATGACAGTAAACGGCAAAAAAAAAAAAAAAAAAAAAAAANNNAAAAAAAAAAAAAAAAAAAAAGTACAGAAAAGCAGTAGCAACTTGGGTGGCATATGTAGGTGGTTTATGCATGGTTTTGCTTAATAATGCAAGAAAGAACCATCTGAGAAGATATGGGTGGCATTTGTCTTGTCAATGGCAACTAGTATATCTGTCAGTTAAAATTATGATGCTCTAGCAAAGCTATTTGAGGATTAATGTTTAGAATAGAAGAAGTGTCACAGATCAGAATCCAGTAGCTTCTTTATATACTAGATGTAGTTTAAAAAGCCAAAATATTTTTGACCTGATTAAATCTGATCTCTAAAAAGCACTGAAAGACTGCATGGCATAGAACTACCCCAAGAATAATGGCTCTGGAAAGTCTCGTCTCTACTTAAGTAGAGTATAGATTTAGGGCAGGATTACTGATTTTAGTTTTCTTTGTTTATTTAAAGCAGTTACTGGAGATGTAATTATAAACAGCGCTTTTCAGTGTCTGTGACCATATAACCAGGATTAAGAAGTACTGTCTCCCCTAGTGAGTGGATTGGCATTGGAGTGTACCTAGCCATTAACTGAAATAAAGAGCTCATGGACGGGGCGAAGCACTTCTCTAGCTGACAGGCACTTGTGAATGAAAGCTTCTGCTTATCAGTCAGGAGACAAGAAAAGAGAGGAAAAGTCTCCAGTATTTCTGCTAGCCTCTTTACTACCTTTAAAACCAGAGAAGCTCTTTTACAGGTACCACAGCCCTTTCAGCACATATACCAGAAAGCTGTGGATTTCTGAGGACAAGTGGTCTACAAAAGCCATATTTTTCTGTCTTCTGTTTTACTTTTGGCCTATCAGTAGCTGCAGATATACAGTTCTCTTTCTGCACTGGGGATGTACAGCCTAACACGTAAAAGGCACTAATATTTCAAGCACCTGAACAATAAAGTAATATTCGCAAAATTATTCCTCTGATTCCTCTTTCAGAATACCCAAATTTCCTGAAATGTCCCACAGTGCCAAATCATAAATGGTATTTGGCCTAATTTTTCTTCTCTTCTTCATGGTGAGCTGGACCTTATTTATACCATTTTCTATGATTTGGCCACCCAGTTAGAAGGAGACTATTTTCTGTACTGCAATCCCTGATTCCAGAATAGTACAATATCTCCGCTTTTTAAAACCTTGCTTCCATCTACCCCTCACATACGTTAATAAAACATTTCTTGACATAGAAATACATTCTTCACTTCTGACACTAAAAAAAAAAAGAAAAGAAAAGCTCCATAACTGACCATTTTTCTTACCTCATGTATTTTTAAAGCATTTTATAGAAGCTAATAGAGTGTTATGGTTGTCATCCAAATTTCAGTGACATAAGTGAAAACACTCCCATAATTTCAGTGACTTCAGTGAGTTTCGGATGTTATAGGAATAACATTCATTACATAAATCTGGACAGCTTTCATTCAGAGAGTGTTTTCAGACTTCAAATCCTACTTTTTCCAATATTTTTTTTAGTAGTTGTTTCTGTTTCATAAAAAATTGTCAAATACAGTTTCTGATCCAAATCAGAATAAAGTGAAACAGCTTTGTTAATTTCATAGCACTGATAATTTTGTGGATGTCTAAATTAACACCTTATGTTCTAGATGTGTAAGAGTTCTACACATCAAACACTGGAGGAAAATAGTGACTCCACAGTCTCCCTATTTTTTGTAAGAAGTATTTCATGCACAAAGTCAGATTTCTTATATTGTGTGTGCATACTTTTACTATAGAAATATGTACATATAAATTATTACATAAAAAGTAGTTAAGTAAACTAGGAATCAGTGCAGCCCTTGATCATTAAGTCTGTGAGTAACCCACAGTGAGCTGGAACTCAGATGTCTGTCACTTCCTCAAGCTCTGTTTTTCCCCCCTGTGGAGGAGCTACTCAGTCAAGCTGTTAGCAGATAAAACAGATTTCCAGCAGAATACTAATTCAAAATCATATTGTATCCATGACGTCCTTTGGTTTTGAAACATCAGCAACCTACGAGTAGAAAAATGTTCAGTTTCCTTTTCAGCTCTACTTGTACAGAAGAACATGTACTAAAGGGCCTTGAATCTCGAGGTGCACCTATCCCACACCTATCCAGCAGAGAATATAAATGCATGATCACACTATTTATTCATTTAAATCGGCTAATTTTTCAATAATCTGTTATTGCAGAGTTAATAGAGATTCAAAACATGGCAGATGCACAAATGAGGACTCCAGATTGATTTTGGAGGGAAATTATTTTGTATAACCGCAATAGCTAAACGGTTTTCAAACTATTTTAACTGTAAAAGCTATTATAACAAACATTGTGTCTCTGTTGCAGATCCATTCTAACAACTTGTTAAACGTTTGTAAGTGAACTCTTCAAGAAGCAGCACGAGAAAATGTTAATTTTAGAATGTGCCTGAATTAGAACAGCTTCTAGACAGTGAATTTGAAGATTTTAGAAAATGTTTACTACATTTGAGGAGAGTCTTCTGGGAAAAAGGAAACATAGGAGCATTCCATCAGTTTTTCAGCCACAAGTCTTTATGTAACTTAAGCAAGTTAGTATATATGAGTATCACTGAGAAACAGGAGTGATTTTCATAAGCAGAGGTCTTTCTGGCTTTCATTCTCTAGTTTTATGATCCAGTATTCTGTGGTCATTACCTAAAATATTAGTGGAGACCGAACAGCATGCAATAATTTACATCTTAGTCATCCAACTGAGAATAATAAGAAGTAGAAATAAAAAAAATACTTCTGATATCCTTTTGTGTCAGCTGATGGGAAATGTTTTTGTCTATTTGTCTGTTTGTTTTAATAGTAATTATTCAGCCATCAGGCAACTTGATAGTGATGTCTACTTCAGGTTACTCCAGATAGAAATAAAACTGGTGTGGCTGTAGGCAAATCATACCCTGAACTGAAACCTTGAAGGAAGCATGGATCAGAACCAGAACATGTAGGACCAGTGGGAAAGGCCTGAAGCTGCTACAGTGTTGACACTAGACTCAGCCTCTAAAAGCCTCCAGTGGACTGGGTCTCTGAGAACGCTTCAGTGCCATGGAGAAATCCAACAACAAAAGGGTTTTAAATGAGTGAATTTTGTGTTTTCTGTGGGCACTTTCTCAGCACTACTGATGCTTTCAAGAGAAGGATGGTCATAGAAAGGCTTCAGCACTGGCAGCTAAGGTAAGCTTCAAAAGGATCCAGTTTCATGCTGCTGAATTCCACTATATATGCTTTGTTAAAAGTGGTTTTNCATTGCTGTTTCTAGGTATAATGCAGATGGCAGAAAGCTGAGAGCATTAGGATGTCTGTTTAATTTGCTATGCAGTGAAGCATACACAAGTAGAATTTAGCTCTTTGCAGATAACTGTTTAGTTACGCATTATTTGGAAACAAGTTCTTTGCTTTTACCCAACAACTGAAACTCATGAATCGTGAAGAGGGAAAACTGGATTTGGTGTTCGCCATTTTTCTGCTTTATATTTTCTTTTTGATAGTGTTCCTCTTCTTCAAATTCCCTACTAGTTTCAACATGGTTGGAGTTTTAAATACTTGGTTCTGTTAACCTGCTGTTTAGAGCAGATCCATTGTGGGTGACATCCCAAGGCACCTTTCTCCATTTACGTTTTAAAGCATAGTATACATATAAAGCAAAAGCTTAAGTATTACTAGAGAGGGAGGAAGTTAAAGGAAGTGAGATGAAAAAGGAAATAGAAAAATAAAAATATGTACTACTGGGCTGGGCTGAGCTTAGGTGGCTGCTAGATGGCCACTCAGATGCTTTCCCACTGTCTACACTCAACAGAAGATGGGAGAAAATATGACTAAATGGGTCAGGATAAACCAGGGAGATCATTTCCTGGTTATCATCAACAGGCAAAACACGACTTGGGAAAAATTAATTTATTGTCAATTAAAATTGAATTGGATGATGAGAAACAAAGACAAAAATTAAAACACCTTCTTCCCCCACCACCCTTCTTGTCCCAGGCTCAATTTCATTCCTTTGTCCTGAAGTCCTGTGCTTCCTCCTCCCACCCCTTGAGTGGCACAGAGGGGCGGTGATGGATGTTATGGGTTCACTCCATAACAGCTCCTCTCTCCTGCTCCTTCCTCCTCACACATTTCTCGTCCTGCGGCATCAGTCCTCTCCACGGGCTGCAGTCCTCCTCATTTGTGGGGTCCTTAACAGGCTGCAGTGCAGATATCTTCTCCACTGTAGTCTCTTCCACAGGCTATAGGTGAATCTGCTGCAGTGCCTGGATCACCTCCTCTCCCTCCTTCTTCTCAGACTTTGTTGTTCACAGGGTTGTTTCAATTTTTCCTACTTACAGGTTACACATGGGAAGCTTCCTTCCACGCCAGAGGTTACAATTTGCCCTCAAAATGCACTTCCTTTTTACTCTGGATCACCCATGTACTGCTCTGAAAATAAAGAACCCGGAGAGAGGCAGGAAGGCATAAGCCAACAGAGACCATTGGGATGGTGGAAGGAGCACTGCACACTGTCACAGCCCAAGAAGCTTCCAGCCAGAACTGCTATATGAAAAATTTGTTTGCTGTACACCAATATCCAGAAAAGTGAAAAAATCTGTTTGAAAATCCTATGAGAGTTGAACAGCTAGGGGAGAGGGAGAGCAATAATTGACTCTCTTCTCAACTGTCTTTCCTCATATATCTCCAAATTAAAAATGGTGCCTTGTGAGACCACACTGGATGTCTCTGAAAACTCCTCAAATCTCTCAGGCAGAAAAAGCAATCACATACTATGTGTAAAACGGGTGCAACAGACAGAACCTCTTTCCAAAGGCTGACCTCAGCCTTTTGTAGCCATTGAAAGTATTGAGGTTGAAATAGTGGAGATATCTATGCTTGTTATGACCACTATCATCTTCCTTCTCTAAATGAAGTTAAATATATTGTGCAACAGCTGTGAAAAGAAGTTTTTGTGTATCCTCTTAACTCATTTCAGATTCCTGTTCAGGTGCTAGTTCTTCTCTTTCATACCTCCTCCTGCTTCATGTTCTCTTAGCTCTAGCTTCTTCTGGAGGCTCTTCTCATCCCTATACTACTTTGTCCAGCTATTTCCTGGGTTCTTTCCTCTGGTATTGCTGTTGTTATGTGCTCTGGCTCCTTCACAGGTGTTATTCTTATCTTCCTCATGCTCTCATTTGATTAATTTCTGGCAAGTGTTTTCTCCTTGCACCCTTCACTACCTGCTTGGCTTTTGGCAGTAGCAGTAATAGATGAAAAACAGGCATCAGACATACTTACCCCTATATGGTATCCCTTGTGTGATGGTCACGATGTTTATCCTACCCTTTTTGTGGACTTGACAGTGTGTATGTGTTTACCTTGGCCAGCTGATCTAAAAAGAAAACAGAAACAAAACTGTAAATCAGATTAATGCAATAGGAGTGTTTCTCGTCTTGCTTATGTCAGTTGGGCAAAACTGATGTAAATGCAGCCAGTCCTGGTCTACCTGATTGTTTGTGCAATTTGAATAAGTAGCTGTGAAAGTGAACTGTCATGGAAGAATAAGATGAGCTGGGGCTTAATTCCCTGCTGCAGTATTACACCAGTATAATGTCTCTGAAACCATTGGCACTGCTGTAGCATAAAGCTATAATAAGCTGTGGAGAATGAAATCCTGTTTTGTTGCCTCTGAGAATTTTCTGAGTGTGCCTGATATGGCATGAGTCAAAAATATTTTGTTATTCACTGCTTTTTCTAATTATCAGATTTGTCTCCGGTCCATTTTGTGGTGTTGGCCAGGCATTTGATCTGAGTCAAATTTTCCATACAATCCACTCTGCTTTATGTTTCAGTATTTTTTTTTCCCTGCCTTAAAATCAGAACAGAAGAGCTGGCTAAGCATGTACAAACCTGCCTGTAGAAAAGACTTGTTTTTCCTTTTCCTTTACCCCTTTTTTTCCATTTAATGTTAGTACAAAGATGAAACAGTTTAAGTAGGGTAGAAGTTAGAACTATGAATTGGGGAAAGTGGTTAGCAGATGACCAGCCTGTTCACTCGCCACTGGACCACTTCAGCCACACAAGTCATCTTAATTAAAGACGTCAATCTCTTCGAGATAACATTAATTTTTATAATGAGTAACTCATCTGGTATTGTTTTGAGCGTGCTTGTTCCAGCACCCCTTTACTGCTGGGGTTAGCCTATGGAGAGCTATTTAGGGTTGAAAACAATCTCTTGTTGCATGAAAGCATGCAAGAAACATAAGCAACTGCAACCAGTATCAAATCATCCTATTCCTCAGCACTAAGTGGTCTCATCACCTGGTCTCCTTACATTCTTCCCTCGATGATGGCATTGCTTTCCCTGCACACCTATGTGCTGTGAGGAAGCATGCTCGCTGCCACTCTTTAGGTGACATTTTGTATGCAAACTGCTGGCTGTCAATTTTACGTACTACAGTCTGAATCCATGACAATTTTAGATACTGCAATCTGAATTTATTGGAAGAAGGGAGTTGCCTGGTGTGGGTAACATGATAGCTCCACTGAATTTTCTGAGAATTTTCTGAACAGTGTAGACTTAAGATGCATCATTGCAAGTATTGGTTCAGAGAAAACTATTTCTCACTGAAGAGCACACCTGTTGTTATGTAGCTCCTAGGCTTGCTTGCTGAAGGTACACATAAAAATTTACTATGGTTTGCAAGCCTTGGTTAAAGAAGCTCCATTGATCACACTGTACCTATGGGACAAAAAAAA
>VXAV01011935.1:348-11398 GCA_013399715.1 Alectura lathami
GCGCCCCGCGCCTGCGTGTGGCCCCGCCCCGCCGCCTCAGCCGCTGTGCTGCGGGCTGTGCCCGGCCTTTTTCGCGAGTCTGAAGTCTGGAGACAGCTTCAGAAAGCTCCGGAGACACAAACTCAGGACGTTAGGGGAGGCTGCTCCGTATTTTCAAGGAGCCCTTTTTGCAGCAGGGGCCGGGCAGCTGTGTTGCCAGAGCTCTGTGGAAGCCCAGCCCAGCACCTCGGTAAAGGGCTGAGCAGAGACCTGTCTCGTGGGAGACGCTGCTTCGTTGGAAAGCTGATCTGTCACCAAAAGCTTGCGTTTGTGTTGCGTGTACAATGTGCTGAGACAGCATTGTGTGAGTCCAGCCTGCCATTTTCCATCTCCTCCTTCCGCTGACGACCAGAAGCACCTCTACTGCCAGTAACAAACCAATCTGTTGGGCCCCTTCCGTCTTTTAATATTGGTGGCTTGACCTTGCTGCACCTCCTAACGTCATTCCCATCTGCTCCTCGCTTCCCATCACTTGGATGTGTCTGTTTAGCCCATGGTTCACCTCATCTAGTTCCAGTTATAAATCTTTCCCTTTGAGTTAGAAGTGGAAGGTATCTTGATGTCCCATCTTATAAAGCGTAGCTATGACCCTGCTGTTAAAGAATGCACTGTAGTAAGTTTTCTGCCTGAGTGTGTTTGGGGTAAAATATATGTATTTCTCCTGTATCCGTCCAGATATCCATTGTCAGAAAGGGACAGCATACAAACATTTGATTTACAGCCAATCCGTCTATAGCTCTGAAGTTGAAATTCTGTTCCTGAAGTACTGTGTGTCATAGAGGATGGTAAGCTTCTACCCAGCTCATTTGAATTCTGTGCTGCAGGGTACAAAAGCATGGTGGGGTGAAAACAAGCTCTTCAGAATTCTGGATTGTAATTTCATCTGAAGGTAAGTTCAGCTGTCTTCCTATTAATGCTGAGTGGTTTGTTGCATGCATACATCAGACAGTAAGGTCACATCCTTCTGGCTTCTGTTTGGAGGCCAGCCTTGGCTTGAGGCAATCCTCTAAGGTACAAGGGAAGGCTACAAGTATATTAAAGGGATATGAGACTGCTGGTGTATTCAGCCCATAGGCTGAATCAGCCTGTCTCACCTTCTGCCCCATAACCGCCTCTTTGCTTGTCGCTTCCTTTCTTAAGAGTATCCACAACATTGAAATTAAAGCCATTTTATTCCTATTTTAAAGACAAGTCGCAGTGAAACGTGCACTCTTCGTTGTAACTGATTTCAAATATGCTAAGCTGGACAGCATATATTTTAGCATAAACTAAGTTTTGTCGGGAGATCCACACTCTGTTTGATATCTACTTAATATTGTCAAAGCTAGCAGGGCTCCTGCCAAATTTCATAATTTCTGTGTGGTAATTTGTGTCATTTATTATTGCAGCATAAGTACTTCCAACAGATTGTGTTTGTGGTTATGTTTTTTTTTCTGATGTGATGACCAATATAATGAAGATACAGCTATGCCTTGTGGTTGAGTGGCCCTTTTTCCAACATAATCACTGATCATAATGTCTGTTATCAAAACATTTATGAAAATAACTATTGGAAAACCTGAATGCCAGTGTCATCGCAGGAAAATGAACAGGTGTCCAGAGACCAAGTTAAAACTGCTGAGCTATCTCACTCTGATGTCTGTGTTCGGTCTTAGCCACAGCAGAATGAAGGCATGGGACAAAGCTGCTTGGAGCCCAGTGGTTTCTAGAGCAAGCTGTTAATACCCCTGGTAGACAATGTCAAGGTTTAGAGCTGATTAGAAGAACAAGACAAAGTTTGCCCTTACAGTTTCTGTGCTGTCTTTCCTCTGTGGAACGCTGTGCATGTTACAATATTGATTCTCAGCATCTTGCTGGGAAAATGACTCTTGTGCCCATCTCCTTGGTGAGGAATGTACTGAGGCATGTTGAGAGCTAACCTGGGATACCCAAGTTCCCTTCATGGAGTGGGGGAAAAGTGAAGCATGGAATGGGAAGGGTTGCTTGGATAGTAGTAGGGATGAAGAAGCCACAAAAATATTCAGAGGATGCAAAGCTGTCACCAGTAGTTTATTGTGTGTTGAACTGAAAAGCTGGAGAGATGAACAAGAGACCAAGTGACAGCCTTGTCCTTCGTTTTGGCAAATAAGAGCAACACAGAAAAGTGGTTCAGCGATAAGAGAGTGTCTCCCCAGATATTTGTATGATCAGTCCAGGGTTAATTGGAAGAAAACAACTATCAAATGAATAAGAGCTACAGATCACCTTTCTAATCAATTTTGTTCTGTTGTTTTGTCCGATGAGCCAGTACAATCTTGCTAAAAAGTCCTGTTTTACAGGGTGCGCTTTGGACTGCCACTGTGATGCCCAGATACCCGTCTTTACCACCCTTCTTGTTTGTCTGGAGTATTTATGAAGAGCAGCCTAAAATCAGGCGCCTTAATCCACACTGTCCCTTCAGTGAGTGACCTGGTTATCAGCCGTCTTCATGCAGTATTAGAGATTTCCCCTGCTACTCGTGAGTCACCTTCATGGGAAATCCTGGGAAAGCTGTCTGTGTGGAGGGAAGGAGAAGCAGCAGAAGAGGGGCTGCCCAGCAATTGCAGTTGGAAATGTGGCCCTTAATGGGTTTGTTTTACTGTGGCAATGTAACAGCCTTTGGAAACTCAAAGCTGCGTTTTGGTTTTTGTTGTAAGACCAACATTATTTTCTGTTTTTATTGCATAAAGTGTTGATAACATTGAGAATTAGATTTTAATCAAGAAAAGCTTACTCCTGGGCACTACATCCTGACTAATGCACCAATCCAAGAAGGCAGTGAAGCATGTGATTTTTATCCCTGCTTCCTAGCGTACACCAAGTCATGCTTAGCTTTAAGCACGTGAGAAGTCTCGTTGGCTGCTTAAATAAGCATGTGTACATATAATAACAATATGCATATGTGTACAATATAATGTAATGTGTACAATACAATATAATAACAATATGTACATATAATAACAATAAGCATGTGTATAGGTGCTCTGCATGTATAGACAGTACAGAAGAATCCAGTATATAGCTTCAGTAGTAAATAAAATGAAGGCAAGTAAAAAACGCAGTAAAAATGAGCATTTACTCCCTCCCATTCACCTTCCCAGCTGCCCAAGGGGCTGTAGTTCTGCAGCGATTACATCATTTGTCCAGCAGGGGCCTCTGGCTTCTGCTCACCCCTCTTTTGTCCCAGATGCTGTACAAACACCAAGCAAGAATAATCCTGCCCCAGGCAGGTTGCAGTCCATCTCTGTGTGACACCACAGTTATCTGCCACCGTCCTCATCTCCAAGCAGCTGCATATACGAGTGAGATGCCCACGTGCAGGAGTCCGCCCAGTGTTCTGCCTGCCCAGTGAACAGGGGGTCAGCTCACGCATCTCGCTCCCTGCAGTCCCTCTTGTGTCTAATCCGGTTTGGCACAGATATCACTGCAGGCAGCTGTTTGCAAAATGGGGATGCGTTGCTACTACACTGAGAGCTCTGTGATAATCCTACTGCAATCAGTGAGGGTCTTTCTTGGACTCCTTAGTTGCTTTGTTTAAGGCTTTTTCTGGCCAGAAGTTGCACTGGGGACAAAAATATAGTGCTCATCCTAAATGTCTTTCAAAGTATTGCTGCATGCAAGCCTGCTGGTTGAAAGAAACTGCCTTTTAATATAACAAGCAGCGAAGTATCCTCCAAAAAAGCAGAGCTAGGAATCAAAAAAGTACTGTGTATGTTAATTAGCACATGAGAGAAAGTATCTTTGAGGCCTGTCTTTGTTGCACTTCAGGGTTTTTGTTAATGGTGCGTGGTTTTGCGACAAAAGCTGAATTTAAATGCCAGGCTGTATTCTTAGCATTGCTAAAAACCCAAACATGAAGCTGAACGTGCATACAGTGTCTTACAAAACTGATTTTAACAGTTAACATGAAATTTCTGAGTACTGCCCAAATTCACACAAATCAGGGTTCATTACGTGGCATTAGGAGCCAGTTTATTGCCATCATTTTGCCTGCCGTTGGAGAGAACCATATGCCAACTTCAGAAATAACAAGCATTCCAAATCAGGGACATTGCCGTCGTATTTGCATATGAATTTTATTAACTGATCTCCTGTGCTTATTAAAATGAAACCTGCGCTACCTGCTGCTGAATGTTCTCTCAGAAATCTGTTGTTCTTGAGTAATTTCGCTTGGTCTGCTTAACTAAGGGAGGGCCTGGCTGTTGTTTGGCTTGCAGAGGAGGAAGATACATGGTCATACGTGTCAGAGGGGTAATAACTGTGCTCTTAGCCATGTCTTCTTGTTCTGGTGGTCTTCCAGGTGATGTGCTATGAGGGAGGCTACGGCTGTATGAGCTAATGGGGAATCAGCACGGTGTGTAGGGAAGCTGGCCCTTCCATAAAGACTTGCTGTTTGATGGAAAAAGTCTCACATGGAAAAAGACTAGATGATCCTAGAGGTCTTTTCCAGCCTTAGTGATTCTGTGTTGAGAAGAACAGGGAGCTGATTAAATTAACCAAGCTTGACATTGGAATTGGGGCTGAGGAAACCCTGACATGGGCAGGGAGGGTGAAAAAATACCTGAGGGAGCCAGGGAATGGGAAAAAGACGTGTGAAGAGACGGTGAGGACAGCTGGAGAGGGCAGAAGAGGGATAATGAGGGCAGCTGCCCCATGCTGTTTCTCCTGTGGTTGATGTAATTCATTTGAACATGAGGAATGTCTTCCCCTTTCCCTCTTACCCATTGTAAAGAAGGGGCCCCTCTCCAGCTGACGTCTCAGGTAGTCCTTAGAATTTAGCCATAAAATTTCCTCAGTTAGCGTGCAAATGATTGCAGTCCTGGCAGCAGGGCAAACAGCTGTTGTAACTTCTCTGTAACAGTGTGGGTTATTAAAGTCTTTGGAGACAATATTATCAGGAGCAGCACATAATGCTGCAGCATTTTTCATCTACCTGCTCTATTCTTGTCGGTGCAGGGAACATAAACGCTGTCTGTGCAGGAAGCCAGGTAGGCTGAAGCAAGAATTTGAGAGCTGGGAGATACCAACCTTCAGAAAATGGGCTGATAGCGGGCACACTGAAGCAAGAGCACAAGGAAAGTGAGTCTGTACCTGCAGCTGTGTTGTTCTGCACTTATATCCAGTGAATGTAGCTAGTAGTCTCCGCGCTGGCAATGGACTGGCTGCTGCACAGACACCAACCATCCCAAGCAGCACTAGTGCCATGTTGGAGATGGCAGACTGATGCACTGTTATTCCTGCTGGGGGTCTGAGTCTAAGAGCAGTGCTTCGGATAGTCCCCTCCTTTCCGTCTGAATCTAGGTCTGAGCTGCTGCTTTCTTTTTCCATCCTTTCTCATGTCTGTATGGGTATGGTAGGGCAGTGATGGTGTTCCCTGTGACTTCCAGCTGTGTCCCAGGGTTCTGGCAGACAGGGCTCCTGTGGAATGTTTTCTCTTTTGGACAAAGGGAGAGCTAATAACTTCAAGGTGCTTACTCTGTGCCCTGTTTCTTGCTTAGCCCATGTTACAATCCGTCCTTGATAAATGCATGTTGTCTGCATACGTACGAAGGTGAAATCAAGGCACGTCTCAAACAAGGCAATGTTAAATCTCACGTTGATTTGGTACTGTTGTTAGATTACAGGATAATTCAGGGAAGCAGGGGCTGTCTCAGTTCTGGTGGGGGGGAAAAAGCAAAAGCCAAAAAGACAGGAGATATGAGACAGTCTTAGAGCAAAGGACAAGGCACTTCAGAGGCTTGTTGCTGTCCGAGGAGTACAGAGCAGGCCGTCTGGGGGGGATGCTCTGGTATATCTACAAGGAGCTATATTAGCTCTGGTCGCAAAGTCAGCCACGGACACTGTGGAATTACTGTGCTGAGTCTTAAGGGGTGAGTAACAAAGATCTTGGAGATGAGCTGATTTTAATGCTTATTGGGAAACTGCATAACCTAGAAGGGAATTTGCTTTTCCATGTGTTTACCAGCTGGATGGATGTGATGCAGTATCATTTTACACCCATTTTTATGTTCTCTCCCGGCACAGTTTCACAGTTGTTTTCTGTCTCTTGCTCGGTGTATGAAGTACAGGACTGAGTCCTGACCAGGCTGGTACAAGCTCTGTGCTTCTTGTATCCAGCCCCTGATTTATGCCAGGAAAAAGCTTCACAGCTCAGGTTCCTCTTCCTATAGGTTGCTTTCTTCTACTCAATGTCAGGCTACAGCAGGTGTAGTCTGCCTGGAAGAGTTATTAAGGTGAAGTGTGATGCTTCAGTGTATACATGCAGGAGTTTCCCTTTCTTGTGCCCGAACTGCTATGTGTGACTCTGCCTAGCAGTGCTGGTACATGCCTGGTGCTCAGGGAGCGTGGAATCAAGGGCTGGTGCCCAGGATATGTGTCCTGCCCGCATCTGGGAGGGCAGTCTGGTCCAACATGACCAAATAGTGACCAGGTGGGCTCAGGCCACAGGGCTGTTTTACCTCCAACAGTAGACTTGAGTACATGCCTGTAGAAGAGTGAGGAGTGGGGAATGTTGCTCTTCTTCTCTGAGGCAACTTGGGAAAAAAAAAAAAAAAAAATCCCCAAGCTTCTATACTGCCAATAATGCTTTAGAAAACTGTTTGGTCTTGTGTTACTGACAAGGTGTGGAAGGATCCCTCACAGTCCTTCGAAATTCTGAACCTATCCTCCGAATAATTTTCTGCTCCTTAGTTTAATGTCTTCTGAAAACACAAGCAATGCGATCTCTGTCCCATTAACAATGAAAATAATAAATAAAGGTCAGGGTAGAGCCTTCTGGTGTCTATCCAGCCTGAGAGCAAGAAAACTGAAAGACTTGTACCCAATCTCACAGTGATCTTTCAGTGACTTCTAAACCTGCCTGACAGTATTTATATGTGGAGCGTATTTCCTCAGCTTGCTGATGAGGATGTCGTGTGGGACAGAATCAAAAGCTGTACAGCACTCCAGATAATTCATCTTGCTGCTTTCCTCCTTATTCATGAGGCCGGTTACCTTGTCAAGGAGGAAATTTACTTCACACCGTTATAAAGGCAAAGCCGCAGCCATACCCAGTAAAATCTCCTGTAATCCTCTTTGTAAATCTAGAAAACCCGTACAGCCAGATGTGTGTGCATCCTACACACTGTACTCAGTTCCCTGATGGTTTTTAGCATATATAAAGGAATGTGTGTGTTTCACAAGATGCAAATTTGTCTCAAGTTTTACTTGATGCTTTGATTTCCAAAAAAAAAATTTGTAGTTATTTCAGTAAGTGCAGCAGGCCATTTGTTCAATCATTTCAGGGATTTATTCTGCTTACATTGTACTCATCAAATATTTTGTGTGGCTGCACGAAATACGTCTTATGAAATTGCATTCTCTTACCAAATAACATTAATCTAGGGCTGGAACTTGCCCTAAGGTGAGGAATAAAATGAAACTGGCAGTGTTTAACACAGCACACAGGGCAAAGCCCTTCACCAAACGAATGCTGAATACATCTTTGATCCATCTAAGCTGTTGGGAGTGTCGAACAGATATGCTGGCCTTTAACTGAGAACCAGTCCCTGAAGTTCAATATTTAATGCTACATGTGATTCTAGAAAGCACAAAAAATGATTTCTTTATTCTCTCAGCAGTAAAAAAAAAAATACCTGGAAATCACTGTGGGGCACAGCTGGTTACATACCAACAAGGGAATGAAAAGCAATTGGTTTGATTTGTGTAGCTCCTTCGTCTTTGTAGAATAAGGCCAAGATTTGATCAATTTTTGAAATGCTTTGAAAAATAGCTTACTGAGCAAGACAGTGATTATGTTTTATAGCTTCTTCCGCTGGCAGCCTTCTTAGGAGGGGATGGAGCGGGTCAGGGCCTAGGTTACCAGCTCTGCATGGGTCCTTGGGGAGATAATGGAGATAGGAACTTTGAGCAGTTGTGCTCACTGCTGGAGGGTTGTCCATTGTATGGGAACTCCCCCAAAGGGAGTGGGAGGAGCAGTCCTGCTGTAGTATCAGCCTTCGGAGAGGTTTTGTCCAAGCGTCTTCTGCCCAGCCTGGATGGAGAATGAAGCTGAGTGAGGTCAGGGTTCCAAGTCATGATGACTTCCAGCAGGTGGCTAGTTACCTCTTTCTCCTTAAATGGCGAGTGTCTTTGTGTCTAAATAACTTGTGACTCTTGATACAGCATCCTTGGATCTTGAAGACAGCGAGGAAAACACTGTAGTAAAGGGCAAGAACAAACCAGCAATTTCTTGCCAACTCAGGCTTTTATAGAGATCCGGAGAAAAACTATTTTATGTATGGATTGTAATGCCTTTATTACGTGGGACGAGTAAGCAGATGACAAAGGCGGTCACCCTTGCAGGTGAGGAGACCTGCTCCCCAGGGCTATGATTCTGCCAGCGGTGGAGACCTTGGACTGATCAATGGCTGAAAGGAGGTGAAGTATTTGAAAGAACAGTGATGGTCCCATTTTCCTCAGGCTGTGAAGTGTCTGGGTTACACACTGTGTCACAGAGAAGGTAAGAAGGAATTGTTTCTCTCTCAGTTATGCTTTAAAGCTTGGGTGTGAAGTTTCACCCAACACCTGTACTTTCCTCTTTAAACGTAGGTAGCAACAACAAACAGGGTGTTGCATGAAGAGCACTGGCAGGTTTATTGCTGGGTGCTTTTTGGTTGAAGTTGTTCAAGATATTCCAAATACCATGTACAGTGTTATCTTGGTGTTACATGTTTGCAGCTTTGTGGTGACTGGGAAATAGTAACGCCTATTTACCAACATGTTACAGAGATCTTAAACAAACACGTAGCAGGAAGGAGTTATGCTGGGATATGTTGAGAGCATAATGCACATGCACAATATTAAAGTTTCTTTGTGCTGCTGCGCATTCAGGACAGTCACAATGTACACTGTGTATGGGATGAGCGTCAGCTGTGTGTGTACCTTGCAGTACAAAATCAAATTGTTCTGCTGAACCCAGTGCCCAAGTTATTCCTCTTGGTAATGGATCTTGAGTCTCTGCAAGGAAGGGCTTAGGGGCTGCATTCAGGCAAATGAACTCACTGTCTGGACAGGGCATCAGCCAAACATGCAGAGAAGATCTAGCTGAGAGCCAGACACCATTCTGTCCTGTGGTTCTGGAATAACGAACCTCTGCGCTGCTTCCTGCCCACCTGCCACCGTGCCCGTGTAGCCCAGGAGCGGTGAAGAAGGCTAATCTGCCAACCTCTTGCTGCTGCTGTCATGCTTTGTTAACAGTTAGCTGTGGAATAAACCATTAATAATGGAAACTGAGGAAGAAAATAACTGTATCTAAGGCATGTATCATTCGGTATTTGGTAGCTGACAGAAGGAAAATGAAAGAAAGCTGCAGAGGAGAATGACATCTGAAGTCTGATCTCCTGCCTGTGAAACAGAAGGGAATGGATGAAATTATTGGGAGGCACAAAGCTCAGTTTGAGGTCACTTTTTCATAACATAGCGACTGCTGCTTGTGTGAACCTTGGCCTTGTTTTACCTTGCTTCCCTCCTGCCCAACTGCAGTCTTGTGACACAGCTTCTGCTGTAGGGCTCCCGGAGATTACTGATGAGATATGGCCGTTCCTAAACCATGGAACAGGTGATGAAAAGCTGCAAGAGAGGCAAATATCAATCATCCGTGCTTGGCAAGAAAAAATATCTCTGAGTAAGACAGCACTAGATGTCTGTAGAAATCAGAGTTACAGTCATTTGCCATGTGCCCTGCAGTAGTAGAGCACGGGGCTTGTGTGCTTAACCTGTGGGTAGGAAGCGCCAGATCCAGACAGGGCAGTGAATGCTGCAGCAGTGGCTGTGCATGGGGCTGCCCAGCCCTCTCCTGGTGTCCCAAAGCCTACAGCTGCCGTGCTGTACGGACCTGAGTGAGGGAGCATGCCGTAGTTCTTCAGGATTTGCTGATCTCCTGTGTGAGTTTGAAGCCGGAGTCTGGTGACATGGGGGGTGGGAAGACCCAGGCTCTGGTTTCCAGGATGATGCATGCGTTGCACACTAGCTAGTGGCTAGGAAACTTTATCTGTCACCACTTTGAAAAAGGATTTGCTGCTTCTGCATTTTTTGGGAATTGATCTGGTACTGTGTGCTAAGTTAAATTCCAAAAAGCAATGCTGGGGATTGCCTGGGGTTGGTCTCCTGTAGGCCTAGAGCTGTGAGTGCTATCTGGGTGCATTTTGAGAAGCACAGGAGCAGCAAATTCAGAAACATGTGAGTCTTTAAAGGTGAAATATGAGAGGCATCTGTGGAGTCACAGAACCAAACAAACTCCACTCCCTGGGGCAGCTAGAGCCTTGTCCTGCCTGGGTTTGGCCCAGGAAGGGGCATAGGGTGTCTGTGGGATGTCTGGTCCAAAGGCCCACTGAGCTGATGAAGCGTGTCCTGCTGATGTATCCTGCTGACTCGTATCTTTTCCTCTGGGGCTTTTCAGATATACTCAAAATTACTGAAAAAGTTTGAGATGATTTTGTCAGGTAGGAGGGAACACAGGCACTGAGGCCAGATAGTCACCTGAATTCCCTAAATCAGCACTCCCCCTAAAAACTGTGAAGAAAAAATGGTGCACTCATGGCCTATACTCAACGTGTGAAATCCTCCATGCTACAAGTACAGCTCATCAATGGGATTGCTCCGAACAGAGCTGGCAGGAGGGCCTGGATTTGGTTTTAGCAACATGGCCTGAGCTAAACTCGTTGCTGTTGTCCTCCACAGATTCGTACAATCGCGATGAATCTCTCTAAAGCACTACATCTCTATTTGGTGCTGCCAGATGGAGCTCAGGAGGTTTTCATCTTCTTCTGGCCTATGTAAGCTATAAGTAGTTCTGGGAACAGAGCTACATCTTTCAGCGTGCATCAGAGAGTTCCATGTGCAGCTGGAGCTGGGCGTGTCCTCATCTATCGCATTGTGTAAGGCTAGTGTTTGTAATTGCTAGTGGTGATTTGAGCTCCATTTGTTGGGATTTTTTTTTTTTTTTTTTTTTTTT
>VXAV01011939.1:571-20190 GCA_013399715.1 Alectura lathami
GGCATCCTGGGCTGCATCAAGAGAGGGGTGGCCAGCAGGGAGAGGGAGGTGATCGTCCCCCTCTACTCTGCCCTTGGAAGGCCTCACCTGGAGTGCTGTGTCCAGGCCTGGGGCCCCCAGTACAGAGGGGATGTGGAGCTGTTGGAGCGGGTCCAGAGGAGGGCCACCAAAATGATGAGAGGGCTGGAGCACCTCTCCAATGAGGAAAGGCTGAGGGAGTTGGGACTGTTCAGCTTGGAAAAGAGAAGGCTCTGGGGAGACCTCATTGCAGCCTTCCAATACTTAAAAGGAGCTTACAGGCAGGAGGGGGACCGACTTTTTACACAGGTGGATAATGTTAGGACAAGGGGGAATGGGCTAAAAGTGAAAGAGGGGAGGTTTAGGTTAGACATCAGGATGAAATTCTTCCCTGAGAGAGTGGTGAGGCGCTGGCACAGGCTACCCAGAGAAGTTGTGGCTGCCCCATCCCTGGCTGTGTTCAAGGCCAGGCTGGATGGGCTCCTGGGCAGTTTGATGTAGTGAGCTAGTGGTTGGCAGCCCTGTCCATGGCAGGGGGGTTGGAACTAGATGATCTTTGAGGTCCCTTCCAACCCAAGCCATTCTATGATATGATTCTATGAATAGGGACACCCAAGGCAGCAGGGTCTTCATCCTCTCTTCAGAACTTGGTGACAAGTATAAAAAAAAAAAAACATTCCTATCAACTGGTTGGAAGATGTTCAGAGTGAGACTGGGGAAGCAGGATGGGATTAGAAAAATATTACATGGACAATTCACAGAACTGAAAATTAAATCTTGCACAGAATAGCTAAAGGCTTTGTTTGCCTACCATAATTATCTGTGGAGGAGAGGAATGTAGGAAGGAGAACACATGGTTAAGTGGAACCAGGTGCCACAGGCTGGCTTGGAACCCTGTTTGAGGGTCGGCAGTGGAAGGAAAGGAAGACATTGTGCAAGACATTGTCAGACAGGCCATGGCTTCACAGCACGAAAGACAACACTAGAATTGCCATTTCAAATACAGAGATCAGGCCACAGCTGTCATGGAGAACGAAAGGACAGAAGGGAAGCCCTGGCGTGGCAACACAGCACTCTGTCCCAGTTTCTGAGGAGTATATTTGAAATCACACCAGATGTTACTGATGTGACTGGAACTGTACAATAACATGCTCAGCCATGCAGGTAATGTGCCACAGCAGAAGACAAGGCTCTGCAGCCAGCCTCTTGCCTCCAGCAGTATTCCATCCTATACACCAACTTGATTTGTCCCAGCTAGAGCCATTTCAGACCCATGCCTTGGGCCTTTGGCATCAAATCCACAGGTCTTGCTTTCTTGCTTGTTAGCAATGAGTACTTGCACCATCGGCATAGCATGGTGTCAACAAAGGTTGGGCCCTTAGAAAGGCAAGCGGAGACTGAACACAGCTTCTGTCATAGGGGCTAGGTTCAGAAGGTAGAATGCTGAGACCTGGAACAAACAAGTCAAACGTTGAGATGAACAGCCTGGTGAGAAAAGGTAGGGAAGAGGAAATCCCTGAATGTCTTTGCAGTGAATTTAATAGTGCCAACATTTACACTCATCCTACATGATAGCATTTCTGTCAGAACAAAATATTACTAGTAGTATAGAATGAGGCATTTGGAAGTGAGGAAATGCCAGTGCTGAAACATTATGACATAGTCATTAATTACATGATGACATATTTACTTCTGGGTGATGCACATGGAATCATTTGGATGCTTTATGATAACAGGAAGAAAAATCTGTCACTTTTCCCTTACATTTTCTGTAATGCAAAGACTGCTCAATATTTTACAGAAATCTCTGCAGACCAAGAAGTCCATAGAGCCTTTAATTTATAAATAACTAAACCTCAGGCAAAGCAATGAATGCTCATTAAGCATTATATTTTTAGCCTTGTTTCTGTAGACAAATCTTTTTTTAAAACTGAGACCTCATAATGGGCAGTGGGCCAATATTTTCACATATTTTACAGCTTTCCAGGCTGATTGAATTTCAGGTTACAAGGTAGTTGTCTGGATTACTCTTGCCTTGTTACAAGAAGAGATAAAATGGTAGTATGATCAGAATGGCTATCAGCCTTTATCTCTGTCACAGAGTGTTGTTGAGCTAATCAGTTAAGCCATGCTTTCTTTGGGTAACCACTACTCCCATGTTCTTCATTTTTGGACACATAACTTGTGATATTGTTGTGTGAATATCCTGATTGCTCAGTCACAGAACCACAGAGCAATCCAGAGCTGCAAGGGACCTCAGGAGGTCCCTAGTCCAAGCTCCTGCTCAAAGCAGGCTCAGCTGTGAGAGAAACAACACTGCTCAGGCCAATATCCAGCCAAATATTGAGTATCTCCAAGGATGGAGGCTGCACAGATTCTCTGGGCAACCTGTCTCATTCCCTTGCTGTCCTAATAGTGAAAAAGATTTTCTTTATACCCTAGAATCTGCCAGTGCTTTTAATATATAGTATCAAATTGATTTCATAGAATTTTAAAAATCAGCTTATATTTGTCTAAAACCAGGCATCAGAATTAAGAGAGATTCAGCATTACCCTCATTCTGATTTTGCCCACTGTCTATAAAATAGGATTAATACCTTCATCGTGCTGTGAAATTAAATTAATTAACTTTTAAGATTACTTTAGATCAAAAGAATGAGGAATATATTGATCTGTTTATAAACTAGATTATAAAGATTGAGTAATAACAATGCTTTAGTCCAGACACTAATAAAGAGATGCAGTCCTGTGGAGAAGAAAGAAAGAAAGAAAGAAAGAAAAAGACAGGAAGGAAGGAAATAAATGATTATCTGGGTTGCAAATGAAAACATTTGTAAGCTCATATTTCATAGTATTTAAATATTTCTTTTCCATCTGTTTGCTGCATCCTTAGCTAAGGTCATTCCAGTAAAGCTCCTTTATATAATAGACTGTAAAAAACTACTCACTTCTGGAATCTAGTAGTTGTTTGTTTGTTTGTTTTTTCTTCAGATGTGACAGATGTAGAAATTTTCAGAAGGGCTTTGAAGGAAATGGTGGTCTTAGTGGCCTTGATTTTTTGGTGGAATAAGAAAATATTTCATGTAGGAGAAGGAGAATTGAAAATGTAGCTGTTTGCCTGTACTGTTTGCTATCTCCAAGAAATAAAGATTTTTAAGGGTCCATACAACCTCATTTCAAAATATATCTTTTCTATTCCACTGGGGTTTTTTTCTTAACTTTTTATGAAAGTAATTACCAGGATTTCAAGTGTAATTATGTAACCAGTTTACTCAGAACATATTCCTGCTGGTTTTTTTTGTGTGTGTGTGGCTTTTTTTTTTTTTTTTTCGCCGTGCATTAGTGTTCATACTTGCATGAGCCACTGTGAAGCATTTCATTATCCTGCCTCTGGGTGTCAGCCTTTTCTGTTATTTGGAAACACATAAATTGTACGTGGAATCACTGTCTCCAAGCAGCCATGAAACTAGATGGATTTTAACAGATTACAGCTCTCATTCCGAAATAGTGTGAGCAGTTTGGACTGGATTATGAGCATTTTTAAGTAAACTGGAATAACCATCCTGAAGCATAACATTGTATTCTCTGTTTAATTGACAAGGACTGCAAGACATGAGCCAGAAACAGGAAATGAGAAGAAATAATACAACAAGTTCAAGCACCTGCTGCACTAACCACTTGCTGATACACTACCAGATGAGCAAAATCGATATGCACCTTTATCTTCTAAACTAAACTTCACCTGTGAGAAGAGAGCTGTATAAAGCTGCATTATTCCAGCTTTGGAACTTCCTTTATGGGTCAGTGGTGGGGACAAAACTCCAGAAAGGCGATCCTGCTTTTTGTGAATGTTGTCAAAGTGATGACTGTCTTGTGGAGGGAGGGCGGGAATGCAAAGCGAGAACAGAAGTGTAATTATTTAGATTGAAATACTATAATGCCTATCCAATCTACCCTGCCTGCAATCTCTCAGCTGATGCATGTCAGTAAGTTCTCAGACCCTGTGGTTTCACAACGTGACCCTGCGGACTCAGTTACAGAGAATTCTCCATACAATCAACTTTCAAAACACCCAATGGGTTTGAAGGAACTGGGCACCTCAGGGAGTGATTCTGTTTTTCTGTATCTCCTGGCATGGTAGCACAGAGGGTCTGCTAATAAAGTTCCTCTAGATCTCAGTAACGAGGTCCTGTGGAAACCCTTCTGCCCAGGAGATTTTGCATTTTGTTTTGACCGACTGAGCCTCACAGTGATACCCAGGGTATACTAGAGACTGTGACTATCTTTTATTTCACAAGCACTAACATCACACTGAACACCTAGTAGATCAAGAAAATTATCAGATTAAAAAATGTCATTGGTTAAACCCCATGTTTACTTTTGGTCATTCTCAGTCCCTAAAAAGACCATGATCCAAACTTACTTTAACCTTTGTAGACAAGGAAAGAAGAGTATTTAAATGTAGTCCATTCCTATCTGGATTTTCATTTCATGGTTAATATCCATGGCAAATAGACTCTGATAGACTGAAATTGCCAGCTGTAGCAGAAAATCCTGTGGTCTGACCCTTACGGTCCCAGCCCTTGGACTGGAACCCAAGATCCATGGGAGAACAGCCTGTAAGGCATTCTAAGGGCAGCAGGTCCTACTGTCTTACTCAGAGGTACCAGTTCTGAGGATTTATTGCTACAAGTGTCTTCACTCCTCTAGACCTCCAACCCTTCAAAGTTCTGCTTTCTTTGAAAGAATGCAATGACACCTCTCTGCTTAAAACAAGATTGGGAGCTGCTGATTGAGAGGTCTCATTCAGGAAGTGGAAGACATGAAGAGGAAAAAGAATGATTTTCAGATGAAAGGTGGGAGTTGAAAGAAGTGATTAACAGAAAAACTTCCTGGATACTCAAAGGCTTAGACAGAGGCTAAAACTATGAGCATTTGGAAATTAATCAAAAAAGCCCTCTGTGGATATATCTACCTTAACAATTTAGTGCACTGGGTGAATTTTTTACATGCAAAGATTTGTGAATGCAGTCCTAGATTGTAATGATCATGCCAAATCAAACCCTGGTCTTACCCTCTTTGCACCGCACTAGCTACCGGTGTGGATGCATTCTATCTGCACTGAAAACAGTGAAACCTGCAGAGACAAGTGCTCAGGGATAAGGCGTTTATTGAATGGGATAGTTTTTTCTCCAAATAGTCAGGCTTCAGGCATGTAAGATATGTCTGGAATCTTGCTTTTATCTTCATTGAGTACATAGCACTCTATTGTAACAAAGAAAATGCATTTTGAGGATTTTTCAGTGGGAACATGCACATTCAAAACTGCAATTTTCATGGAATCCTTTTGTTTGCAAGAGGAGATACATTTCAACATATGAACATGAAGAAGTGTGAAGGTGCCAGAAACCAGAGAACAGTGGAATTCAGCTGCTACGGCTAACAGCCGTAAAGAGGTGCAAATGTAACAATAGTTTTGGAGTGCTTATTTCAAATATAGGGATAATCATATCACATAGAATTATATGTAATTTCATTACCACTCTAATGGGAACAGTCTGAAGTTAAAAAAATAAATAAATAAATAAAAGCAGTGAAAGGAAATTATATAGTCAAGATTGAATTTGTTAATAAAATAGAAATAAGTGACAATTCATGCAGGCAAATCAGTGTCATGTCTCACATGGATTTATATTCATACCACTGTACATTAACAAGTTCAGTCTGAGAAACACAGTGTGTTGATTGAACGCTGATCCCTGAAGCATGACCTACAATTTCATGCTGGAATTCATGGAATTTTATTTTTATTCATTACACTGAACTGTGAGCTAAGAGAAATGTCTTAGAATTAGATGATATTCAAGAGTCTCTGTCATCTTCTGTTTTTAAAAACGCTTGTTTTCTAATGAGATTTACTTATTTGCAGTTACTGAATAGCTCAAAGTCAGGCATAATGTTTCATTTAATTACAGCTGCCAGAATAAAGTTTCAAATAACAAAAAAATACATTCTGAAATTTATGAAAGGAAATCCCTGCCATAAATGTAGTCTGGATTTACCTAAATATCGAGGAGCAATATTGTCGTAGCACTTTCAACAACCCATTAAACTGGTTTTGATTTACAGATGCTTTTACAGTCCCCATGTGTAATGGAAATGGTGTAAATGATCTCATAGTAATGTGCAAATGCAAAGATACTTTCCTGCCACACAGCTATCTCTGGCCATTTGCATCAAATTAGGGACCGCTTAAGGAAGGTGGTTGTAAACAAGCCCATAGGCCTGGGTGGGATGTGTTTGCGGGTACTGTGAGAGATGCTGTACTCCATTGCAAGGCCAATCTGAATAATCACCGTGAGGTCATAAATATTAGGTGAAATCCCCAGTGACTGCAAAAGGCAAATGTCACAGCCTTCTTCAAAGGCCAAGAAGGAAAACCTGGCTAGCCAGTTCACTTAACATCTGTCCACAGGAAAATTAAGGGTCAAATCTTCCCAGAGGCCATTTCCAGGCATATGAAGTACAAGAAGTTGACTGGGAACAGTCAACACAGATTTACTGAAGGCACATCAGGTCTGATGAGCCTGACAGCTTTATATGATGAGGTGACTGACTCAGCTAACAGCTGGAGACTGGTGGATATGGATTTAGTGAGCCTTCAGCACACAAGCCCATAATATCCTTACAGCCAAAATGAAGAGGCAGACTGGATGGTCAAGGCTGCTTTAAACAGCTTTCAGAATCTGCCTGTATTCATGACTTTTTTCTCTTTTTGTTTCAGCACCAAAGAAGCCTAAGTGCTTGTCTTCAACCAGTAAATCATTGTGAATTACTATCATTTCTTGATCAGTTCTGACATTCCTTTTTGCTGTATAGTGCATGAAAATAGTCTCTGCTGAAAAAACAGCCCCCATGACAAGCACAAAGAGAGCTGGACACCCTGAAAAAATGGAAGGTGGTTGTGATCTTCATTTACTTCACTGCCTGTTACTTCTGCCTTTCATTAAGATCTTACAGATTATAGGGCTTTTGAGGATATATCTGTGGCCTGATAACTGCTACCTACTTGTATCTTATTAATTTTGAATGTAAGATCAGAAGTACTTGACACTAAATTTAGAAAAGGATTATATCAAGGATGACCACATTATAATTTAAAAGAAATTCTCATGACTTTTAAAGGTAGAATTTTTAAGATACAGTTTAATTATTTAAGACAGAATGCAAAATATCTGGGAGGTTAAATTCTGCAATGAATAGAATTGCAGATAACATACAGAACTGATATGATGCTCAAGATTAGGAATGAAAGCCCTGTTGAAACAAGCTAGCTGTCTAAAAAACAAGCTCAGAAGAATCAGTAAGAGCATTATCTGGGTCAGGTCAGGATCTCTTCAGATCTACTCACGTAGCAAAGCCTACGACAGGAGCTATCAGCTCCAGAGGTGTCCACAGCATCTGAAAAAAAACAGGATTAATGTGGACAAAAGATATCATCCACATGCTTAAGATTTTGTGATTTTTCAATAACAGATGCAATGGATGTTGTGTGAGGGTTTCTCAGCACTGACAACATGCATATTGTAAGAAAATCGGGAAAAAAAATAAAAAAACTTGAAGTGCTCCTGTTTGTTTTCACTGCAGTATTAGAAATGGTTTTGATTAATGAGATGGGCTACAGTTTCTGCATATAAATAATATCTTCGTTTTAAAATGCAATTTCTGTCAGGTAGAAAGTCTGATCAGTGTTCAGCTTCCCTACTCCGCTTTCCTTTTGAAGTTCAGTAAAATTTAAAATATTCCTTGCATGCTATCACCATCACTTCTGATAAAAAGCCCAGGAATCCACACCAGTCATGACAAATTCTGTAGAAGTAACATCTTATTTCAAAGAGACTACAACTTGGGGTAAGGTGAATCCATTCAGCTGGTTGGCAAAAGGGTACACTTCTTCTGCTTTGTGTTTTACTGGGTTACGCATGAAATAGGAAGGAAAATTCCTTTCCTGACTATGCTCATGGAGTCACACTAGGACTTCATAGTAGTATTTGACCTCAAAGAAAACATGAACCACATTTCCATTGGCACTAAAGGACTGGGAAAATATGAGGATAACTAAAAATATTGCCTTGAAGAAAGGAGCATTTACTCTGTCACCTTTCTCTTAACTATAAAGCAAATGCCTGTCTTCTTTGTATATTTGATTAAATTACTGCTGTTGTGACATGGCTGTTTTATAGTTTGTTCTTTATGTTCATACATATGTACAGCCTTTCTCACTTTATTTTATCTTATGAAAAAATGTCCAGTTACAGAAGCACCAAAGCACAGGTTAACTCATTCATAGAAACACCCAATTTTCAAGTTACACAGAGAGAAAAGTCCCAGATTTCTTAACAAGCAAGTGATGTAAGTCCCCAGAAAATGAGATTTTCTTTGTTATTTTAGTGTGCAAGCCACAGAACTTCATTCTAATGCTGGAACTGTCAGTTGGAAACATCCTACCACCAATATTCAAGAAATATTTCCAGTATCTTTCAAGTTCCCCAGATGATATCAAATGAAATGAGCTCACAGAGTGGAAGAGAATATTCTGAAGATTCTACTCCATTGTAAGCCGTTGAGCTGACATCTGAGTCAAACTGGAATATGACTCAGCCTTCAGGAAGTTTTGCAAAGTTAATATCATCAAGCAGGTATGAGATGCGGCTTAGTGAATATCAGACATTGTAGTACCTCAGACTGACAGCCCTGGGAGCTGAAATCTTTCATCTACAACTTAAATATCAGGTAAGCCGTGACAAAGCAAACCTCTCACAAGCATGGTTCACTTATTATCCCAACCACCACTGGTGGTTGTTATACCACCTCTGTTTTGACTACCAGCAAGGGCATCTGTGGTTTTACCTCTCACTCTCTGCCATAAAACAAGTTTTTCTGGTGCTGTATTAAGCATACGTGATTGACTTGTGTGATTCGCTTGTTCCCTTATCTCCAGTCATTGTTCAGCCTAGAAGGTTAAATGACTTTTTACACTCTTTGATCTCAAGACTTTTGATGCTGTGGAAGTAAGAGACAAAGATTTTGAATTTCATCTGATACTGTGTGGGAAGCCAGCACTAAGTGAAGACTGGCTTGATGTGTTTGCTGCTAATGCTGTAGTGGTGGGTACCAGCTGGAACTTCCTAAACCCTCGGGACTTCAGGTCCATGCATAGTCATGGAGCTACATCAAAGTTGTGCAGCCAGCAGGAAAAAAAAAAAAAAAAAAANCAAGAAAAAAAAAAAAAAAAAAAAAAAAAAAGTCAGCTTGTCAGATTTAAATAGTTTAGATTTAATGTTAGTGAGGAATCCAACAGTAATCTTCATCAGGAGACTGAATTAAGCTACCACAGGCATATTGCTTTTAACAAAAAAAAAAAAAAAGACTGCACTGAGATTGTCCAGAATTGCTCTGTTTCCATGAGTTTTTCATCCTCTATCATATTTTATGCTAACACTTGTCATTTTTCTAACAGCCCTATTGCTATATGTGGTAAAGCTCAGGTAGCTCTGTACCACCTGTCACTTCAAATAATCTTTATCTATCTGCAAGTACATCTTAAATTGGATTAGAGAAAAAGAGATAATCTTTCTGTAAGTAAAACTAATCCTCCAGATTAAATTTTCTTTTGCTAGCTACTTCATTGTTCCCTCCGGGAAGTACTTTTAAACCAGTTCACCAAATTAATCTGGATTTCTAATAACTCTTTTAAACATAGGCCATACAATTACATAGAATCACAGAATCATACAAGTTGGAAGGGACCTTTAAAGGCCGTCTAGTTCAGCTCCTCTGCAGTGAACAGGGACATCTACAGCTGGATCAGGTTGCTCAGAGCCCTGTCCATCCAGACCTTGAAGGTCTCCAGGGATGGGGCAGCCACCACCTCTCTGCGCAACCTGTGCCAGTGCTTCACCACCCTTATTGATGATACATGACTGAGCACATAGAGAGAATATCTGTCCTCTCTATCTTTAGAAATAAAACTGTAATCTCTTTGCACCACTGATACAGTTTGAATGCCATGCTGAATCCAGAACATTAGATTCCAGTGCATAGGTTCATATTTTGTTGGCTTTTCTGGTCCAGAAGGAGAGACCCTGGGCAACAGCTGAATGTATCCACTGTGAGTTTTTTAGGTAGGAGTAAAATCTGTAAGACAGAGCCTGAGAATATTAACTGCTTTCCTATAGGTTGTGAAAGGGCCTTCAGATGGTAGGAGCTAGAACAAGGTTGTTCTAGAAGAATAGAAAAGCTCTGTAACCTGGGAATGATGGTGCTTTTCTAAAGCTCATAAAGATATTTTCTAATTGGGAAAAAAAAAAAAAAAAAAAAAAGATGAAAAAGAACTTACGAGTGCAAGCTATGTTTGTTCAAACTGAAGCATACTATGTCAATAATGTCTGGCTTGGAAATTTATTCTCAAATGCCTTACTCATTGAGTTCCCAGCCATAACTGCTGCCTATCTGCCCCAGTTCAACTTCCAGCACAATGCTTTGAGTAGTAGATTTTCCTCTCACAAGCTAAAGAAAAAAAATCCTATTATTATTTTTTATTGCTCCTTTAAAGTCATCATAAGATGTGTTTGCTTCAGTGAGCACTGTGATCTGTGTATATTTTGTGTTTTTTAAAAATAGCCTGCCCTCTTTTCCCACTGCTGCATGGAGGATGCTTGCAAATGAGACTGGCATAATAAGGTCAGTGCTGCTGTGTAGTGCAACAAACTTGTCAGTAAATGTTAATATCAAAAACAGCATCTCAGAATCATCGGCTTTATTCTTCTCACTTGCTTAAGACATGAAGTTTCATCTCTCACCACTTGCTGCTTTCCGTGAAAATATATGCATACATTCAAAATAAATGTAATTAAAATCTTTCATTTATAGCTAGGAAAAGATTCAGAATCTAGTCATTAGTAGGAATGAGCATAGGCAGCTATACGTACTTAATTTCCTCTGCATACTGGCAGTGATGTTTTCTGGGGGTGAATTTCTTACATGTTTATCTCTGTTGTATCTAGGAATCATGCGTTAAATCCTTTACCATGTATAAATCCGCTTTTCAATGCTTCATTGGAAGATATACCATTACAGAAAAATACTATGCAAAGCAGATTACAATTTACTGCCCCAGTGATTACCATCCTTATGCCCATTGACCATGCCAGCATTCTCTGTATTGACACAGTAGATAATCCCACAGAAAGAAGAAATAAAACTAGTAAAACAGTGAAAAGCTTAACACAGGGGGAGAGAGAAAACAGACTAACTTTCTGGGAAAAGAATGGAGAAGGGTCTGGACAAAATCTGCAAAAAAAAAATGCAGAGAAGAACTATTCACACTTCTTTGTTTTCCTCATGTGGAAGTAAAGAAAAAGGCAATTATAATTGCATCTGTGGGTCTTTGTATAATGTACTACCCTAGCTGTAAGCATACCTGAATGATGAGTATGTATTGCATGAAATGTGTGCCTGGATCTAAATTTACTCTAGGAAACAAGGAACAGAATATGTCAAAGTCTTTGTATATCAGCATGCACATCAAGGGGTAACTGAACTCACTTGGGTTGCACCTCAGAAGTTGTGGTGTGCATGGCAGTAAGTCTGTGCTAATAAGCACTGATAAGAGATGCACATAGTAAATATTTACACTAATATAGTAATCTGGGTACCAGCTAGCTTGGCAGAAAGTGGAAAAAGCTGTTATGTGGGTTGGGACATAATGCAGAAGGCTCCAGTCTGCTGGTAAAGACCCATACGGATGTATTCACAAGTAACCAGGTTCCAAATCATTGAATATTTTTCAGATATTGTCTAGAAAATAACTTTTCCTCTTAGAAACTCTCAGATAATGTAATTTTAATACATTTTTGCTTTTCTCTTTTGGGAGGAAAAACAACAGATTTGTCAAAGTGATACACAGAGGTGGTTGTGGGTAACTTACAGACTACTCCACCTCCTTTTACTGAGCAACTTAAAGTTGAGCTCCCTGAGTGGGAAGGGACCTGTAATACACAGAGGGAATCTAAAAGCTCTGTAATCATTTAACTCTTTATTCAGTAAGTGTATGCTTTATTCCACAACAACTTCAGCAAATATGTTTATGGTTTGTATCGCAGTGATGGCTTAGCATTCTGATATAAAATTCTCCATTGGTTATTCAGACTTGCCCAAAAGTACAAGATTGCTTTGCAATATCTGCATTTTCAGTCGTTTTAGAGTAAAAAAGAAGGCTCTATTTAGAGACAGCACTTAAAAAATCCTGAGGCAAGAGGTTGCATAGCAATGGGAAGAGAGTGTGTTCAATACTGTGCGTTCATCCTCTCTTTTCTGTTACTATGGTGATGGCAGGGCTGCCTGGCAGCTTGCTCTGCCATCTCCATAGCTGCAACAGGAGCTCTGGTACATGTGATATTCTGCTTCTCGTACCTTCTATGTCCTTCACAAGCACAGCTGAAGAAACTGATTTTTTTTTAGTTGCACCTTTTTGAAGTGCCATGTCACCAGTGTGTTTAAGAGTATCAGTGTATCAGGGTCAGTGCATTCTGGAACTGTGTGAAGCTCAAGGGACTAAGACTGACCCTTTAAATACATACACCTTTAAGAGCAGTACTGTGGATTTTCTCTTTACTATCTAAGATACTATGTACAGGATCATTTTAAACATTCAACTTAGTATAGGAATGAGAAAAACATTGTAATAAATGTACAAATACAATGTACATTTATCAAATATTTTAGTATTCTAGGTCTATAGTAAGGGAGAAATGGAGAGAAGCTAAGCTGCTGATGGCTCCAGGTATGAGACACATATGGCAAGGAGCCATCTGTCTCTTATTGTTGTGCCAAAAATATTTTTGCTAACACACTGAACACAGAAGTAGGTCATATGCTGATTTCTCTTTACAAGCAGCACTTGACAGGCTGCAGTAGTTCAAAAATATGTCTCATTTTTTTCAAAGGCTTTTCTTCTTTCAAGATTGGAGAAGAAGCTATTTCCCAATGTATAAAAGCCCAGTTAAGATGTGTGTGAACACTTCCTATAATCTCAAATGCAGGAGTGCATTCAGTCCTTAGCAGATCTGTCATATTACCCTGATTACAACTGCTTTAACCCTATTAAGTCAAGATCATGTCTTCATAACCAAGACTACCATCTATTCTTTTATTATTATTATTTTGTTTTATTTCACTGAAAAACACACATGTAGTGTTCCACTGAGCCACCTTGCCTTCACGTGTTTTGAAGAATTGCCTTCTTGTTTGAACTTTTGCCTGGACAGCACTTCATTACAGATGAAAGGGCTTAAACTACCCTGCAAGTACTATATGACAGCAATAGACATGTGAGCTCAGATCTTTCATCAAGGGCCAAAATCAAGCAAGCAAGGAAATCACATCTTCTTGTGGATGTGTTCCACAGCCAGATGTTCATATACAATAAAAGCAAAGCTTTGGAGAAAACATCAGTCTGTCTATACATCTACTAAGCAACCAAGCAGCACTGAAATCAGCCAAGAAAATTCAGAGAGATTATCATCTTGCCTATTATTTTATTAACTTTCTTGAATTGTTTTACTTATCATCACATCTGCTGTTATTTGGTATATATCAGCCCTCTGATGGACATGAGATGTAAATTATGCTTTGCGTATACCTTTTCATTTTTGCAATTCAGACTGTCTACCTTTGAGGATAAGTTTTATGTAGGTTACACATCCTGACTCATCCAAGTGAAACACTCAGTTTATGCAGAAGATCAGATATATATCATGTAATGCCGAATGGTCAGATACCTTGACCTGTTATGCTAGTCTTCTGCTGTTTTGATGCCCTCTCGATGCTACATTCAGAGATGTGCAAAGCGCTCTCAGCTCTCCTACTTCGTATGTATATGTCAGCAAGCCCATTTTCCATTATCATTAATCATGCTCCTTCCATAAGCGCAGTTCCCCTAAGCGTGGCGCCTGGGTTGCATCCCATTAGGACTAATGGCAGACGTGTGCATACATCATGCATACTACCGGGGTATGTACTAGCCGGTAACNGGGAGCGCCGCTGCCCCCCTGCACAGTGGCAGAGGAGAAAGGCTTTGGACACGGCGGAAGCTAGAAATTGTGCTGACCCCGTAAATGCAGGCAGACAGGGACACTGCAAGACAATCCTACCAGCGCGGATGAAAAAATAGTCCTTACTAAAAACTCTCCAAGACCATTCATTTTCATGCAAACATCTTAAGTGGATTAAAACGATTCTCAGCCCTTTGCAAAATGGCCACATTTTGATACCGATATCACTAGAATAAACCAGCTTCCTCCAACGGGAGGACCATCACTCTTCTGCCATTACGTCTTACAGTGGTAGTTTCAGGAGCTGATGTAGGTCTAAAACAAATAATTGTATTTACATTGTGGCTGAGTTCTTGTAATTGTTAATTAGCAGTTAGCTGGGTTTAGCAGCACACTCCAAGAGACTCCACATTCTTTATTGAAAGAGCAGAATTCCTGGTCTGAACCTAAGAGGAAATATGGATGTGGGGTGATATTCTCCTTCCGCTTGAAGTGGTTCAAAGAAATCAGAGAAAGATAATATAAAACATCTGAGTCAAAGAAGCGCTTACAATAACAGCTACTTCCACAGGGAGATATTGGCTCCTTCATACAGGGGCACCAAGAAATTTGAGAAGGAAGCTTATTAAGATGAATGGGACATACGAAGTTGTTCTCTGGCTGGCAAGTGGCCAGAGAAGTAAATGAGTGAGCATATAAACAAAGTATATAAAGCAGTCACACTGAAAAAATAGTGCAGAAAAAGTCTCCTTGAGACAAAGAAAACAAGATGGAAATCCCAAGGAGGGATACCAGAGAAGAACAACCTAGTTTGTAAGCCTGGGAAATCTCTGGGGGATCCTTTAGGATTGTTCCTAGTGGGTAAGATAACAATTGACTCCATTGCTATCCTATGATTTCATTAGCTGTAGCTTTTCATTCTTGTTGTTGTTGCTGTTGTTTTCTTTTTCCCCTTCCTAATAGGAGTTTGTGAGTATTTACAAATGTGGGGAAAAAAGATCACTATCCATGGATTTGAATTTCCGGGTATCCAACTTTCTTCCAAATACAGTGCTCAAAGAATGTGAGTAGTTTCATTAAAGAGATGGATTTTTCACAGTCCCAGATGTGACACTTATCATGGGACAGAGAGCACTGTCCAAAACAGATTCTGCTCTTCTGCCACCTAGAATTGAATTACTGAAATCTTATCATGGACTTCATGGATAGGAAGCGTTCTCAAATTTACACCATATTCTACTTGGCTTCAGTTAGTCTCCTTACTTCTGTGTATACATGCTTCTTATTTTAAACACTATATCTCCCTTGCAGAATGTGTATGGTACTCAGGAAAAGTACTGACATATCTGACTCAGACCATCTTAGCGAAAGGCTCGCTGTCATTGACATGAGTATGATAAGAGTGGAATTAGTCAACATTAAAATTTTATTTTCATTGCTTGCATATGCATTGTAGGAGAATTTCTGGGAAGTGCAAGAAACAGTTCCATGGCCAGGGCTTTGAAATTCTTCAACTTAATTTATTCATGTCCTTAACTGTTGGGTTTTTTTTTTTTTTTTTTTTTTTTTTTTTTTTTTTTTTTTTTTTTTTTTTTTTTTTTTTTTTTTTTTTTTTTTTANATTTTTTTTTTCCTGCATTCACTCTGAAAGGGTACAACACAGCAGCTCTTATTTTACTAACACAATATTTGGCTGGAATCTCTTTGTCAGATCAAATAATTGCTCAGTAAAGTAACAGGAGCAGTGTGAAGTAGCTGGTTTTCCTTTAGTATTCTGCCTTGAACAAAAGGTGCTGTTCTGCAACTAAGGACTTAGTAAATGACTTTCTGGTTTCTGTTTTGTAAGGGGCATGATAATCGCATGCTAAGTGCACTTAAACTGCTTCATTCTTTGGTTCCAGATCAAGACAGAAGATATATTTTATCAGTGTGTCCAGAACAGGGTTCCCTAAGAAGAACACAGCTGTTGCTGTGTTATCTCATCTCTTCTCAAAAGGCAAGTATTTTCTTGTTTAAAGTCTGAAGATCTATCGTCGCTATTCTACTAACAATGCTGACCCAAGCTCTGCTTGATTTCTTGAACCAAATCAACAGAATTTGTTCCAGGAATCAGCACAGAAAAGATTAAGAAAATAACATTTATGGGAGGGATGAAATTTTGAAAATCCTTTGTGTTCATAGCTCTAAAATAATGGAGCGATCAAGACATCAGCATGATTCATCTCAGAAAATAACATAGAAATCTTAATCTTTGACTGTTAAACTAATTCTTACATTATTATTCTTGATGCCTTCTGGCCTTTTAGAGAGAATTTCAAGCTAACTGATTTTAATGGCCTTTATCGGTGTTGGCTGCATTTGATATGAGCAATAAACAGACCAGACTGGCTGTACAATCCAGCAAAACTAGACAAGTGCCTGACAGATAAACAGCACTTATTAATCTGATTGCAGGTCCTTATATATCTTTCAGGATTTTTATTTAGCCTTGTACTATTTAACCTTATAAAACTGCAATAAGATATAACTTCATTGGAAAGGTCTGACATAAAAATTTCTCTATTTTAAGTATGCTGATAATAGATAAATAGATAATAGATAATAGACAAATAGATAAATAAATAGATAATTATTTGATTTCATGTAAAATATTTTTACCCTTTTCTTTTAGAAAATCTTGATATTGAACATGGTAGTGTTTAAGTCATAGTTCCATAATAGGTCAAAATGTGAAAATGAGTACATGGAGTGTTCTTAACCCATAACACTGCCAAAATGGCAAGGCAGCATGTTTTGCTTGGGAAACATGGGCTCACATGCAGTGGCAAATCATTTTCCGTTTGATTCTAAAGCCTTCCTAGTACTTAGTGTGCAGTTTAGAGGAGCAGCATGTAGGTCTGTTGTGGGTAAATATTGAAGTTCATTTCTGTTACTTTCTTCCTTGATGTTACTGCTGTAAATATGCTACAGGGAATAAAGGAAGAACAGTGAATTTTTTGTGGGAAGAGCCTATGAACTTGAATAAAGTGTAGGCAACAACATTACAGACAAGTGCCCCATAGTCATAGGTTTGCACTGTGGAATAGCTGGGTTTTCTTCTCTGTACTATCTTCATAGGAAAGTGAAAGCTGTAATTCTCATTTATATTTTAAGTCTCCCAAGCCAAAGATGCCCACAGCCATGAGCATCACTGAGCCACACTCAAATTCTGCTTCACTGCCCAGTTAACCCTGGTGGAGTCAGCATAAAAAGAAGAACATGACCTTGAATTACAGCTTTTAGTCTTCTGTAGATAAGCACAGTGTCATTTGACATTTACTGGAATTATCTGACTCATAGCAAGAGTTCATATGGAGTTTCTGTATTAATAAGGTTTTTTGGATCTGTATGCCATGAAGAATGGATACCTTAATGAATCAAGGTTCTGTGAAATCTGTCTCAAATCTTCTCTTAATTCTTTTTTGCTTTCATTTTTTATTGCAAAACAACTTGTAATATCTTTGCTGGAACAACTTTGTTGTTCAAAAGACCAAATAAAATGTTCTCTGTATATCCTCTTACATACATCGAGGCATGAAATGAGTTTACTACATTATTATTTGATGAAACTCATGTGAGCCTCAGTTAGGAAAACCTAATTTTATCAATAATTAGGGACTAAGACGTAAAAGAAAGATCCATCTGATCTACCCTGCTTATTTGCTTTAAGTTCCTCTAATAATTCCCGATGGTTTCCTAATTTCCAGCTAGGAAAACACAGAAAAAGCTGGGACAATTCTCAGCATTTCCATCAATTTCACACTTGGATTTTGAATGAACATGTCATCCGTTCCACAGTAATTGTCCCTGTGCCCTCCTATTTCCTAAAAAGTGTGAAATAATTTATGTAGCTTACCCTTTATGAAAACAAAAGCAATTGTCCAGAGAGAGAAGTAAGCAATTCTAAAGCCAGTTGCAGCAAGAGGCTGATGTACAGTAGCTTATTGATACATTGGTTGACCTTAGAACCATCTTCAGCTGTCTAAGCTGGGATACACTGAAGCACTGCTCTTGTTTTAGCAAATTTCATGAAGCTCACATATTCCATTTGTATAGTAATCTTATGCAAGACCATGATTGGATTTTAAATCTCTGCAGACATTATCTAATTAAGATATCTGTGTGTAAGCACAAATTAGCCTCACTTTTCAGAAAGAAAAGGTCAAATTTAATACAGAGTTTCTAAAGTATCCAGACTTACTCTAAGTAAATAGAAACAAAATACTTCATACAACATAAAGCAACTGCCATCTCAAGGAAATGACTGAGTTTATCAGCTGAACTACAGAAGCTGAACTTTCCAAGTCTGGCACAAAGATGATGTCATTCAAGACATTTTAGCCTGCACTGAAAAATGACTAAATTAATTCAATGGACTTTGAATCTAACATAAGGATAAACATGTGATTCTCTACAATTGCTCAATTACTGCAACATAACTTGGTGCATTATAGAAACTTTTGCCTGATTCCTTTATTTAGAATCATCTAAGGAGCAATTTTAGTGTATAGATTATTTCCTTCATCAGTTGTGAAGAAGGAACACGACAGACATTTTGTACAGCTATCAGCAGCACATGCCATTTTGACAGTAAGGTGCTATTCCCTGTTTCTCAAACTATGCTGACTACGAGAAAGAACAAGATGTCAGGATATGCAGTTATAATTCTCCTTTGCACCTGGTGCTGCCTTAGAAAATGTGTCTAGAATGGAACCTTGGTGATTGTGTTGTACTATGAATTTTACAATTTTAAAGGTAAACACAACATTAGATTTTAAAGTTAATGGAGTTATTCAGAAATTCACTAGTTTAAGACCTGTCCACAAGCAAAGGCATATATCTGTAGTAATAACAAACAATGAATGATTCAAAACAATAAAGAAGTCTTGCTGAGACTGAGAGAAGTATTTTCCAGGACTTTAATAAAATTTCTAAAACAGTTAGGAAATTTGCTGTGAACTTAATCAATTTGCTGAGCATAATGCCAAATAAAATGACTGGCAATATAATATATCTTGGAACAAAGGTGTTTGAAGAGATTATTCATCTGATGATAATGGGTTTTGAGATTCTAAATGTTGTTTACTTGCTTCAGAGCTCTTTCCTATGGAATTATGACACTAAAGCTATTACTTTTATGGAAGAATTAATGATAGTTGGTTTGCTCTAAGGCCTGGTGAATGTATATAAATCTGAAAAATTAATAAATACCATCTTGTGTCATTTGTTATGCCATGGATTCAGAAAATGACAAAAGAGATGATTTTCCTTTCATTTGCATCTGTGAAGACTTTGAGTCTTCTCAATGAATGCAGCAAAATTGCATCAATAGAAAATTAGCATAAAGAAAAAAATTGACTTGGACCGCAGTAACTACCCATCAGCAGACCTTCAGTGCCTCTGTTAAAAAATCTTGCCTCTAGAAAATGGGACAAATATCCCCAGTTCT
>VXAV01011939.1:20281-42175 GCA_013399715.1 Alectura lathami
TTTGGAAAAACATTTTGTAAAGGAGAATGTTTGTTTAGGGAGGTATGTTTTTCCCAGCTGAATTAACATTTTCGTACTGTTTGAATGGTTATGGCACATGGACTTGGGTGAGCTCCAACTGAGAATTATCAGAGCCCTCAAGTGTTGTCCTTTCCTTGGCAGTGGGAGAACCCCTCAACTGAGGTAAAGGAAGTCCTAGCGAAGGCGCTCAATCTCCTAAGCAATTGGTTATACATGAGGAGACAGTCTGTCCTCAGAGCTGGTGATCTAGACAAAAGAGATCCAGACATTGATTAGTGTCCTGGTTTCAGTCGGGATTTTGTTCATAGTGTCTGGTATGATGCTATGTTTTGACTTTAGGAGGAAAACAACGTTGATATCACATGGATGTTTTAGCTGTTGCTGAGCAGTGCTCCACAGAGCCAAGGACGTTTCAGTTTCTCAGCTTCTCGTACTGTCCTGCCAGTGAGGGGGCTGAGGGCACAAGTTGCTGGGAGGGAACAGAATCAGGACAGCTGACCTAAACTGGCCAAAGGGATATTCCATACCATAAGACATCATGCAAAAAAACTTTTAAAACTGTGGGAAGTTGGCCAGGGGAGCTGCTGCTGCCTGGCAGACTGGCTTGGCATCAGTCAGCAGGTGGTGAGAAATTACGTTGTACATCACTTGTTTCATATAGATATATTATTAGCATTACTACTATTATTCTCCTTTTCTTTCCATTTTCTTCTTAGTAAATGTTTTTTTCATCTCAGTCCACGAGCTCTACTTTGTTGATTTTTTCCAGTTCTCTCCCCATCCCACTGTCAGGCAGAAGTGAGCAAATGACTGCGTGGTGCTTAGTTGGCTGCTGGGTTAAACCACGACAATTAGCTGTACACTGTGGAATCTCAGATGGCTGTGCATCTGCCATTCAGAAGTGAGGGGTCAATGGGTGCTTTCTTGCTGAAAATTTCAGAAAATCTGGGAATGCAGGTAGCAGAGACTCTGAGAAACTAGATTTTTGACAGCCTCTCCCAAATCAATTACCTAAGGCCATCTCCATAAACATGCAGGGAATCCAAGTGTGTGAGAGGATTTAAACCTGCAATTCCCAGCTGAATATGTGAAGCATAGGCAAAGAACAACAGAAGTCATATTTTTGTATCAGTGTGTCATTTTCTGTATTGCTGCTGCCCTTTCATAAGCACAACAGTCAAAGTCCACCCAGCACCTCACCAGTGTGATGTTCTGAAGAGTTTTTACTACAGTTCTGTAGAACACTAAGATTTGGAAGGTCATTGATAATTAAATCTCAATAAGAATAAAATTGACAATATTGTTCATGAGATTGACTTTGATCCTAAGTAATAATAGTTAATTCAAGCCATGTGAGCTGCAGTGGTGCTTTGGTGACTGGGTCAATCAAACAGTGCTACTTCAGTGAATTTATTTCAAAATTGATAGCCTGAAAACTGCTATAATACAAGCAAATTCTGTAAGATTGAAAATAGCACTGCACTTTTTCTGACCTACATTTCTGCAGTATTTCTGACAGGCATTAATGCAATTGCTCTGAATGCAGACGTGGGGTTTGGAAGTAAGGTATAATAGATAGGATTATTAAAAATAAACGAGCAAACCAAGCAAATAAAGTTTAAAATAGAACCTGGTATTTAATGCTTTATATTAACTCAATGGTATTACTACAACTTCCATTTAAGTGTTGGACAGGATAAAAGTATTTACTTTGTACCTCGATACCTCCACACTGAAAGATTTTGCAAAGGAATGTTAACCACTGCAGAAATTTTTGCAGAGCTCTAGATTATCAAGTTTCCACTAACCATACTTCGTTCTTCATGTAGATTTAATCTTTACAGTTAGCTTTATCAGCAAAAGTTTCCAACAGATTTCATAGGAATTTTTGGAATGCTTTTTAACCACTGAGAATCATTGGCTCATGTAGATCAGGATCTTTGATGAAGCCTACGAAGGCAGCTATGCTGGGCAGCTCCTGGTACAGCAAGATTCTTCCTGTTGTCTGAGCTCCTCAGTTTAAGAGCTTCTGCCCTGCTTCTTGTGATGGGATTGTTGTCACCAGCTTGGTGACTTGAGACTACCCTATAACTGCATTTGTCTCCCTGAAGCCGGAACAAGTGAATCTTTAAGAAACTTTCCCTTTTCCTGTACAACTATGAAAATGTTACTTCTCTAAAAGAACTTAAAAATAGCTGACAGACTGAAGGGAATTTGATAAATGACTTACAAGGAGTTTTTATTCTTTTTCATATATGAATAACTTCTATAACAGTGCATTATGAAAAATCTCTTACTTCCCATTGCTCATACAGCTCTAGAGATGTGACTTAATGTCAAATTAATGTGTCTGGAGACATTGGTGTGTGACTATAATTACTATGAGAGGAGGATGGATTTAATGATTCTGAAAAAAGTTCATTTTCTTACACCAGCTTGAATTATCTTTGTATTTGTAGGTGTATAGATAGATATACAGATATAAATATGTGAGTAACAATATACATGCTTTTACATTATAATATATATGTTATATGACTTTCTATTGATGATAAGATCTGACAAGTCACACAAATCTTTGAAGAATATAGGGAACCAGAAATTTTTACTCCAGTTGCAGCCTTTCCTGTTCGGCGATTTTGACCATAACTGTATCAAGAAAAAATGACTCCAGTACTACCAAACAGAAGAACAATACTGTTATTACAATTTATGCCCTGCTCATTTCAAAAACTGTTTCTCAGAAACATATCTATCGGTCATCTGATACGCCCTTCTTCTCCCATAGTGCTTAAAAGCCTTTTTCCAAAGTAAATTCTGTATATCAGGAGCTATGTAAGGGATTGAAAGACTTCTATCTACAAAAGTATTTTGTACATTCACTATTTTCAGCAACTAGTTTAATTTTCAGTGTTAGACAATTTGGAGACTTCAGTAGCCAGGAGCCACACCAGAGAAGCTAAAGGTACAACCACAGGATCCCCCACCCACTGCACAGATCACTGAGGGAACTCTCTTATTCTTAAAGTTGAGTAGGGTTGCAGTGCCTCTGGGCATTTTCCTTTTCCAGGCATCAAGGATGCTTTCCCACAAACACATCCAAGGCACTACAGTATGGTTCTTCCCAGAGCCACCATTCCCATGCTCATAGCCTAATTAAAGTCAGTGGGTGGTGGGGTGAATATAAGCATCATCATACGGAGTCAGCTGGGAAAGAAGTGACCTTTAGGTGGTCTTGGAGGAAGGACTGAAATATTTTCTCCCAGCTGAATGGGTGAGTGGCTTAACATCAGACCAAGGCACTTGCACTCTGTTTTACTCTCCAGCAAGTTCATATCCCTTCAGGTGAGAAGGATCATCCATCTCAAACTGAATTACAGAGTATGGGAGAGGACAGTGTTGGCACCTCCAACAGGTGAAGCTGTGGGAGAGAAGATTCATTTCAGACAAGCATACAGGTTGCAGTAAATCCACAAAGGCTAGAGGAAGGCATCTACACCCTGAACAGAAGAGGGTTTGGAGGTCACATGTTGGGCAGAACATAAGACCAGGCTTCAGCCTTTGCTCTTGCTAAGTCAACAGCTTTGTTGAACTGATCTCTATGCACTAGATAGAGAGTCTATGCATTTACCTCTGTGGAAAAAGGGCATTACATCTAAAACTTGAGTACTGAAATCAATGGTGTTACTAATTACCTACATGTGAAACAGCTGAAATCCTTGGAACAGGAAGTGATAAGACTATTTTCTTCAAGTGGCACTGCAATAACGATTTAACAAGATTTAATTTACGGCAGTTATAGTACATTGTCAATATAAGCTCAAGAGAAATAAGCTATTTTAATACATTTACTCTTTCATGCTTCCTTTAAAGGGCTTTTAAAGCTATGTGTCTGCACACATCTGCTTATATTTCACCTTGCAATAACAGCTGATTTGGTCAGCTGATGGCTGAACTGACTGAGTGCCCCTGAAGTGTCATCTCAGTAAACAAGATACTTTCCTTTTGCATGTTATTCTTCAGATTGATATTTTAAAGATGTTAAGTACCCTCTAATCAAAGATAACGTTTGATAAACTAATGTCTTGCATCTGGCTTATTCTTTCTGCAATAAGAAAATGATTAATAAAGGATTTTAACACTTCTTTGTTATAATGTGGCAATATTTGTAATGTCTACAAGTGAAATTACTCACTTCATATTCATTTAATCTTATTTTTTTTGTGTGTGTACATCTGCAGCTGAAAGCCCCGTGCTGTGCTGGGAAACAGCTAGTGCTGAGGTGGGCAGGGGCAGGTGGGCTGGTCTGCATCCAGCAGCTCTTTCTGCTGCTTTCAGGATCACTGGGAAAGCAGAGAATTATTTGTTTCCCTCCTTCTTCTTATTCCCATTTTGACTTCCCGTTCACAGTGTAGGTGTAGCTGCCACCAAAACTCCTGCCAAAGCAGCTAGCAGCCAGGCTGCGCTGCCTCGCTGAGGCCTACCAGGAGAGGGTGCTGGAGAACGGAGCTGCATCAGTTCCTTGGGTAGCTCTGTCCCTGGAAATGCAACCCAGTCAGTCAGAGCCATTCTGCTTTTCTGCTATCCCATTTCATTCACTTCATTCCCTTGCTATTCCAGACTTGGCCCTTCCCACTCTGTCCCTTTCAAATGACAACTGGATGTCTCACCTCTGGTGGGTCCTGGTTCCATGTCATGCTGAAGGCAAACATTAGTCAGGCCAGGGATGGCCTAGGGTCCATGCCCAGAGCAGGGGATGGGGAAGCTGCGGCCCACCCTTGATTCTTCGTTGTGTTTGGTCTTCTAAGCTCCAAGGAACAGATTTGTTAGCTGTCTTAGCCCGCTGCCTAGAATTAGGAAGCAGAAGTCTTCTGAATTGGAAGTACTTAGACAAAATAGTGCACCATCTCACCTTTTAAAGTAGGGTTTGTTTTTTTTTTTTTTTCTGATNCAAACTCAAAACTGGTGTAAAAGCAGACAGAAAAAAAAAAAAAAAAAAAAAAAACCACTACTATCACACTAGTTCAGTTCTGCTGCTTTTATAAATGCTTTATGACTTCCTGACTCCAGAAAGCAACAAACAGCAATAAGTGTAATTGAAGGATAAGCATAAGAAAGATAGCATTGCATTCTGATAGAGAAACCATCCAGGCACATAATCATGCATGACAAAAAACACAAAAGATTCCATGGGGAACACAAACCAGTGTTTATGAGGTCCCTGCTCCCTTGGTTGCCTTACTGCTGGCAGCTTCCACAGGTACAGTCACCTTCATTCCTCACTTTTATTAACAGAAACACCTTCATGTCACCCATCAAAGAAAATAAGGGAGTTCTTCGCCATATCGTTAAAGTTAACTGGCTAATGTGTTTTTTTTTTTTGTTTGTTTTTTTTTTTTTTTTTGAACCACTCTTTTTACTTTNNNGTTTGTTTTTTTTTTTTCTGGCACCACTCATTTACTCTATCTATAAAGGAAAACCTTTTCTCCTAAGTTCACCTGATATTATTTATTTATTTATTTTAATTAGTCTTAACCATTTTTAGGCACATGAACTTTCAAATGAAGGAAATCAGCTCACCTGACCAGCATCAAGTTATCAGAGCAAACTTTTAACTGGAGGCAATGTGCACAATCCATCAATCCAGTCATCTAAGGACAGAGCAGGAGAGAGCAAGGCCACACTTTTGTTACCCAGCAGGTTTGTGCAACTGGAGAACACAGACTGAAAAAGCAGTGATCAGAGAGGGGACAAGTGCTGCTGATGATACAGAGTTGTACAAGGTGAGATGTGGGTTGCCTGAGCACTACTGCATAGGTGCACCGGGATGCTGAGTGATTCAGCCATACTGGCATGGAAAAGAATCAAGAAAAAGTAGAGCTGTGTCCCCATAACTAACTAGGTTGTGCAGAAGGTGGTGTGTTTTGAGAGCATAGATATAGCTACAGAACACAACTGGGCAAATTCATGGAACAAAAGACCAGCTGAGGTTTTATATATATATATATATGTTATAAAATAACGTATAAAATACAACAGCATCAGCTCTGCTACAGAAAGTCCTTGACCTACAAATTGCCAGAGGCTGAGAAAATATTTTGCAGGCGTATCACTGCATACTTAACCCTGCCCTCATATTCTTTCTCATGCACCCACTGTTGGCCAGTGGCAGATGTATGCTGCATCACACAGGCCTTTACCCTCAGCTAGCAAGGCCTTTTTTTTTAAGGTTTTCACTGCCTGAAGTGTTTGCATGAAAATAAATACAAAATTGAAACTAAAAGGAAAATAAATTGATTTAGCATCAGAATTTCAAAAGTATGTTTAACAGCACAGCATGATTTTTACATACATTTAACTTTGGAGGCTTCTGTCTGTTTGGAACTTCTGTCAGTATGGCATTTTAGTTTCTATCTTTCTCACTCATTTTCAAAAAAAAAATAGCACTATTTATTGCATTTCTCATATAGGATGAATACCTGCCAGAAGACATTTCTTCTGAAGAAAGAATATTTTATGGCTTTGATAAAAAGAAAGGATTTCTATCAATTCCATAGAACAGTCTGTTTAGCTGGAGTAATAATTTATAATACTACAGAGGGAGACCATAGCTATGAATTACTTTGTCTTTACAAGTATTGTTATGTATTTACTACTGAATGCTAAAACCAATTCTCTTCCTTTTAAGGGGTAAAATCAAGGATGTAACTAAATAGTTTAATTAGATTGATTTTGATGAGTTTGTTATTTAAAAAAAAAAAAAAAACACTCACTTTATTCCTAGAGAAATACAATAATTATACACATATGTATATATAAACACACAAATATATATAGGTTTATGGCATTTGTTTTCATATTTGAGATGCCCACTTTCTGAAATACATATATCAGAGGTTGTTTTAAAATTGAGTGACATGAACATACATTTTAAGCTGTCACATTCTCATGAACACATCTGACAACTTCAGTGGAAATTTGTTTTAAAAGGACTACCACATAACAGGTTATAATTGCAAGACAAACTTATTAGCTTCATAAAAGTGGGGAAAAAAAGTGTAATGCAATGTACTTTAATAAACGAGAAAAAAAGACTGTCCTTGTACCACTCAGTGGCTATGAACAATTGATGTTGCTGTGTTCCATTTCACTAAAAGGATGTACTGCCAATGCAGTGGTTGCCACAGATGACAACTGTGAAGGGTCTCAGGTTTGAGATGCGACGCGGGAGGTGAGGAAGACAGAAGCAGCATGGGAGGAACAGGTGAGGCATGCTGGGGAGCTGCCCCTGGCACCAAGACTGACCAGCACAGGAGGAGTACATCCCCCTCGTCAAAATCCTGGGCAGCAAAATCCTGCACACTCTGAGGGCAATGAGGCTGAAGAGCCTGGGGAGGAAGGTTTTTTTCCAATAATATCCACTGGCATTCACCAGAGAGCCAGCCACCATGCTGGCCGAATCTCTGTTCCCACTCAACCCTTACCTAAATGATCTTTTTTTTTTCTTTCTGTGCAAACTGTAAGCATCTGAAGGAACAGCAGGTTACTAACAGCCGAAGTGGATTAGTTAAGAATAAATTATGTCAAGCTGATATAAATTCCTTTGTGACAGGTCTGGTTGGTAAGAGAGAAACAGCTGAAGTCACATATTTGATGTTAGTACTTCCTCTGACACTGTACTGACAGCTCGTCGTCAAGGCAAACTAGGGGCACGATTGAGATGAAAATGTCATTGACTGGCTGCAAAACTGGTTACTAAATCGTATCAGGAGGATAGTTGTTATCAATGGTTCGCTGTAAAGCACAGCCACATGCATTTTAGTAGGGTCCTCTGGGATCTGCCCTGTATCTGGGAAGCAGATGCATGAATAGCCTGGATGATGAAATAAGGAGTACATTATTAATGTGCTGACAACTTTGAGCTGAATGGGGCTGTCAATACCTTGAATAATGCTTAGAATTCAAAAGAATCCTAACAAATTTTATCATCTTAGTATAACAGAATGCTTTTCTAAAAAGGATAGATGACAATTACTGAAGGAATAATGAGCTGTACAGGATGAGGAAGAAATTGTCAGCAAGCAGTTAGGAAGACTGGGATTACTGTAAAACACAAGCTAACTCCACTGTCATATGGACAGGAAAAATGCCCAATGGTTTCTGTAGACACTGAAGTGTAAAATAATTCCTCAGCTCACAGGGGCTCAGCTGGGGAAGTGCAACCCAGTTTGTCACTAAGGGCTGGTTCAGTTAAAGGCAAACCAGAAGGTGTGGCAGGGGGATTGCAAAACAGGACCTTCAAGCAAAAGTTTGCACAAAATACAAGTGTTAAGCCTAACGAAGATGATATACGTATGAGATAAACAGAGAGCAATATTCAAGCGCATAAAAAGTTGCTACAAAGAGGAAAAGGACATTATGTTCTTCGTGTCTGTGGTGGGCAGGACAAGAAGAAACGAGTTAGGCAGAGAAAGTTCATACCTGGACGATATATCTAAAAGCAGAGGAATTAGTTGGGGTGCTTATGGAAACCATCACTGGAGACTGCTAAGAGCATGTTAGACATGTATCCACCGGAAACAACACAGGCATAGCTGGATCAATGGCGTGAGCCCCGATCTTCCTTCCTGCTCTGATTCAGTACTGCTGACAGACACCACTGGGAAAAATCAGCCTGATTGCTTTTGATTAGAAAAACACTGTTATCATTTGTAAATCTAGAAGGAAAGCAGACAAACTGGTGTCAATTCCCTCCAATCCAACTCTCCAACAGAAAGGGCTTGGATACTCATATTGTATGTATTACCAGCCACCATTCCATCAAGCCAGTGGTGCAGCCAGCAGTGTGTCATCACAATAGCTAGGCAAACACCTTGAAGGAAGTGTGAAGGAGCCCATATGAGGAAGGTATGAATAATTCGTCCTCAAGAAATTCTCCTCTTACCCTTAACAGAGTACCTTCACTACAAAACAAGGAATTCCACATTTTCTCCCCATGGCTTGAATTATTTACTTTTACTGCCAGAATAATTACAGTTACCACTTGCAGAGAACACTTTATGCGTAGGACCCAAACCCGATCCGTGTCCATGATCCAGCATTATTATCTGACACATTCAACAAAGGAGATAATTGAAATACACGCACACCGATGTTAGGAAGGAAGCTGACCACTTCATTACAGTGACAGAAAGCCTGAGCACCTGCAGATGTGCTTTGCCCTGTGTGACGCAGCACGCAGTGCTGCCATGGGGTCAGGGCTGCTCCTGCCCTCCTCCAACAGCCCTAATGGAAGCACAATCCGGTGCCATCTGCGCCACTCACACTACTTCATGCATTTATAATTATTACAAAGACAATGATTTTCACGAAGAACTACAGCCCTGAGGTGGATGATAAAAAAGTCCTGTTATTAGAAACATTTAATTGACTCCATGCAAACTTCCTTCATTTAATTTCTTTGTTACACCGAAGAAAATGAATTCAGGTTTCTTTAATAACACTGCAAGTTTAGATATCAAATGAGGTCAGACTCTTTAATCAAAAAGCATTTTGTGAATGGGAATAATTCCAAGTGTGATTTCATACTGTCCATATTTTCTCTAGTCCTATTAAGAACTGAATAGTGGCTTCTGACAAAGAGCTGAGGAAAGCTTATGAAGGCTTTAATAAAAGCAGAAATAAGTGATGATAAAGAAAAGTTAGAATAAGGCATCACATCATCTGAGAACTGTGAAGTATTCAGGGATTGTGAGCAGCATCTGTGAAGCATTGCAGTATGAATACAGTGAGAGCTTAATTACTTTTTCTACATCTACAGAACACAAGATCCAAAATGCAGAATAAGAAATGCCAACACCTCTGCTGATGCTGTTCATTGCCTGTCTCTGAAAGTGGATGTTTCCACCCTACAAAGCACTAATTGCTTCTCAAATCCCTAAATGTTCTTATCTTAGATTGAAACAAACTCCAGATTCCTGAACTAATGTCTCTTGGACTTTGAAGTAGACAGACAATGCAATTCTACCAAACTGCAGGATATTGTTCACATTAGAAAAACATGCAAATACCTTATAAAATCAAATGAGAAGTCTGTCATGGCATGAATTTAGACAATCACATAAGAGCAGAAAAGAAATGAGAAGTTAACTATTAGCAGTCAAACTATAGAGCTAGAAATGGTCATCTCCCTGCAACAGTTCCTGCAGTTCCAGTTCGTACCATTGGCTGATATTTCAACATTCTTAAATCTAAAAAATACTGCAGTATGAAACACACTTGTCAATGACTTCTTATAATCTGTTATGTCCTTTAACAATAAAATTGAACTACTTATGGGAGCTTTAACCTTGAAAACAGGAAGGAAATCTTTGTCCTCTTCAAGAACTGTATGTCATTACTGTACACTGCCTCCTAAGTCACAGGGAGCTGGCAGATGGAAGCACTGCTAAAAATGTATGTATTTCAGTGAAGGCATTAAAATGCTTAGATAATTTTATAGCTCGCGCCGAAGCACCCGTAAAAGCTAGTGTGGTTTACAAGGCTAGCTGAGGTCATGGGAGAAACTGTGGTTTACTCTACATTAAAAAAGCAAATGAACTTTTTAAAAAAAAAAAAAAAAAAAAATCAGGGAATGTAAAGCTCTTTTCAGTTCTTTCTTACAGCTTGAAAGTAGGATCAGTTAGAAAATAATAAAATACTATTGATAAGGCAGCACTACAAGCTTGAAGTTTGCACTGCATTTTTTACCAATACTTCATCCACTTTCAAAGCTGGAACATCACCTTGTATTCTTCAAATATATGTTCCTGATTTACTCTATGCCACAACACTAAGAAATTCCACAGTACCTGGGAGAAGATACAAAAGGAAGCACAGAAAATAAACTGAATTATTTGCTAGGTGATGCAAAAAGTTACTCAAATCCAGTAACTTCTCATGGGATTAGACTGTGTGGGGTTAGTGCCAAGTAGATATTTTTGACTGATGATAGACTGTGAAAAAGAAGTTTAGTGAGGTACAACACAAAGGTGCATTCCAATATACAATATTTGGGGCTACAAATAAAAGAAAATACAAACTTTTGGAGAATACAGATATAAAACCCTTGAGATATTTGTATCACTGCTGAAGCATCGCTAAAATTGAATATTTGTGAAGATTCCCAGTTGGCAAAACAAAGAGTTCTTCAAAAAAAAAAAAAGTTTAACTCAGCTCTAAAACCAAAACCGTTGGTAGAGTGCTCTGACAAGCTGTAAAGATAAAATCCCCCCCGTTATCAGGCCCTGTGCTCCCCAGCCATGGACAGTTTCATCCGCTGCAGTGGAGAAAAGAGTTTCTCGCAGGAAGCTGGGGTCAGGTTACAGAAAATGAATGTTTGAAAGAGCTCTGGAGTATCTGATGAGAAATTGCACCAAGGGCCCTGAGCCAGGAGAACGTGATCCTAGATCAGTCGTCAGCCTTGTTTTTCTTAGACAAGCATACAAAACTTAATTCCTTTTGGCAAGAGAACATCAGAAGATGCTGTTTTTGACACATGTACCCCACAGCTGATGTTTCAAGTACATATAATCACAGCAGTTCAGAGCTGTCCACAGAAATCCATTTATAGAGTTATGTTGCAATATACCAAGTGTGAAATAAACATTATTCCCATCTCTGCTGCTTTGCTGCAAATAGCAGATGCATTACACCACAGCTTTTCTAAACAAAAAGTTGAATATGAGTCTGCATCTTATAACAGATTGGAGGAGCCAAACCATTTAAATTATAATGAAAATGAAATTCTGAAATAATAGAAGACTTTCTAAATATTACTAAACATGATTAGGAAGCAGATCTGATATTCAGACCCATTTTCCTTATTTAAAAAANTTCTATGTATTTGCATAGATAGATATTTGCATAGATAGGGTATTGTATAATGATTTTTTTTTAGCTAGATAATCGCAAGCTTCCTGCATGGGTGTACAATTTTTAAAAAATGGCGGTAGGCATATGTACGTCTTCTCTTCCTACTTGGTGTTACTTTTACAGTGAAACTAGTATAATGGCTTGGAACAGCTTGCAGTATTTGCTTACAGTAGGCTTGAGCAGGCTATATTTCATTTTGTCACAAGTTCTCTCCTGAGCCTATGCTGGAAGTATGTTTCTTTTAACTCTACTGATACCACAAAAAACAACACTGGGTGTTGTTTGAGTATTGTTTATGCAGATTTTTTTTTTTTTTAAGTCATCTTCCAGTAGTAATCTTATTTCAACCCTGGACTGAGGCCAGATCCTACAGTCACCAAGGCATAACTGCTGATGCAATGGATGGCAATCCTTCTTGCATCAGGCTCATGCATTGATGGGCTCTTGTGTTGACGTGGGTTAAACCTGCATTCCTTGAGGAGCCAAGACTAATGCATCCAGTGGGTCGAGTAGGTGCTTTTTGCTGCTGTAAGCTCTTAATTCAAGCCCTCATTAAGCAGTAATGACAGTCTCCCATTCTGATTTATAAAATTGCTATATTAAGTAGCTAAAATGACAAAGATTGAGAGGCATAAGGAATAAGAAGACTCTGTTACTACACCTTAGGGCATTTAATACACTCTTTAAAGGAAAAATGAACAGTTTTGAAACTAACAAGTTAACTCTGCACCGATTCTCCCCCAAAGTAGTCAGCAGGCTCAATGATCATTTGAGGCCTTGAAGAACACAGCAAAGTACAAGAAAATCAGGAAAATAAATAGGTAATTTTTAATAACAGATGTTCTTACTAACGAGAATTTTGAAATTTCTGATATCTGTATCACCAGTGTGTGCAGAAGGGCTGTATTTATGTGAGCTACTCTTGTATCTAGAAGAATTCCCCCGTAGATGACTCCCAAAGCTTAGTCTGGTAGGAACTGAAAGGCTGAACCTAAACTTGCAGCTATTCTGGTCATCATGGATACAGGAGGACCACAGGACTGAATCATACTTGGCCTGATTTGTTAGTCTTTCCCAAAGTGAAGCTGGCTATGCACCTGCTCTGTGCTGTAGCTGGAGATGCTGGAAGCCAGCTGCACCAGATGTGTCCAAGGGGAACTGCACCCCAGCAGGGACCCTCTCCTGCCCCCACGGGACTTCCTGCAGGGAACAGGACTTTAAATCAGCTCAGATAGGCTTCCTCTCTGCCCTCATCCCTCCACAGGCCCCTTCCCTGCCAGATTGCTACAGTCTTACACAATGCAGCTTGCTTTTCTCACCAGTGGGAGCAAAAGGGGATGAGGACCCAGGTCGCACTGCCTATTTCAATACAGGGTTTTTAGGGATAAAGCCAAGAGAACTCTGCCCTGCTGCATCCCTGCTCGCCCTGCACTCCAGTTCCAGGGGCTGGCTAGCAGTTAACAGAGACCAGGAGGGCTGCCCACAGGGCTGGCTGCACGCCTGCAGCGCGCCAGGGACAACACAGCACAAGCCAAGGCTGATCCCAGTGGGAGATCTGCCCTGCATGGGGCTGCAGCCAGGGCCTTGGCCAGAGCAGGGCAGCGCCTGCAAAGCAGTGAGGGCAAGAAAAGGGGTGAGAGGGTGCTGCAGCCTGTCACTGTCCTGAGCAAGGCAAATTCAGGGCTCGAACTGAATCCATTTCTTTCAACTGAATAACCAGAGCAGAAGTCATCAATATATTTGACATAGTTGACAACTCAGGATCATCAGGAAGTATCTTCTTGTTTATCATGCCTGCTTTTAGAGAAAAGGTAAATACAATCACAAACTAGTATCATAAAGTGATCAAATCAAATGCAAAATGAAGGTTAAAAATATCATTTTCTGTTATTTGTGTTTCCAAATCACAGTAAGATTCTCAGCCCTACAAACACACATCTTTCCTTGGAAGTGGAGCACTGTATCTCTGCCCTTTGCATATTTATTCATTGTTCTCAGAAACTTTCTAAGCCTTTGTATCAAAGCAGTGTCACTGCTGTTTACTGACAGTTGCAGAAATTATTATATTACCACTGTATGAAAGCAGATGCCTAAATAATACAGTGGCATTTGCTTTTGAATTCTCCCAGACAGCACAATTATCTTATTGAAAGGAAATGGGAGGATCATAACAACCAAACTCATTCGTACTGGGGATGTTATCAACCATCTGTCAGGAGCCACACACCTGAGCCACAAACACACTTCTCCAGAATCTTTACTCTAGTGATGTTAAAGCCACCAAGGACTACAGCAATCTGTTTGATTGCATGAAGAGTTTACTGTCAAGCTGGCATCACAATGATCTTTATGATGTTGAAGGCATTATCATTTGCTCCTATTAATACTATAACTGTTGTTTAAACTGAAACAGCATTTCAAGGCCCTGTTCAAGACCACATTGCCACATTGCAATAGCTACTGGAGGAAAAAAAAAAAAAAAAGGCCTTGTTCCTGCTCACAGGCAGCAGCTCAGGCTCTAAACCTACTCTGGGTGCACTTGTGAGGCCACTGCTAGGTGAGCATCCAGTCAAGAACACCAATAATAACAGAAAGGAAAAACACAGATTAATTATTGTATGATCCTTGGCTTCTATACGTTGATACTGTGAGCTTGACAGAAGGGAGGTCAGGCTCAGAAGGATAAGACCAAGATATAAATGCTATTTAATATGAATAAATAAAAAAGAGCTCATTGCATTCCTGGTTCCTCTTCTGTGCTAGTGACGTTTTCATGAACTAATTAATACATGAATACCCATACATAAATTTCTACTTGTTCAGCACAGGACCTCAGTACTGGACAAACTCATGTATATCCCTAATTTTATTTTAAAAGCAACCCAGAATAACTAACCCAATACTTCATATGATAATTAAGATAAAAGTCTTCTTAAGATTCTTATTTCTTAAAATCCATTTGGATTTTAACACATTATTCATGTTTTCACCATTTAAAAGGACAATATCAAGACAAAAAGCCTCAGTTTTGACCATCCTTCATTATTGTTACCTGTGAAATGTGGTTAAAATCCAATTCATTTGGCCTGAGCTCATGCTATAATGCTCTGCTAACACAGTTTCAGCACTTACCTTAAAGTTGAACAGATACTGATATGGTTAACTACATACCATTAATGTTTTTTTTCCTTAGTGGCAGTTCAGATGGATTTGTGCTCCACACATGGGGCACAGGAAATAATATTATTTTGTCCAGCAGTGTCTTAGATCACATCTGCGCTCTCAACGGCCTTTTCCCCATTACCTCCCTGGCTGCCCCGCAGGGACTTGTACTGATTATTCCTCCTACATCATGTCTTTCTTAGCTACAGCACATGCAGCGCGTTTAGGCTCACACAGAGGAGCCAGTGGGGAACTCCTAGACCTCATCCCTTTCCCTGCCATGACAGTCTCCCATTTTGCCTTTTGGTCCTCTGTAACTATTCTGACAATTTGATGAAATTTGTCCTAGCTCCAATCGTTGCATTTTGCCAGAAGCATGTGGCAATTGGCAAGGCATTACTTTAACTCAAAGCAGAGAGCTTGTAAGAACCGTGTTAGATTCCAGGTCAGTGAGAGCTTATCCTCTTATCTGTATTGAATGTCATCAACCAATTTCATGCTCACCTACGGACCTTTATCTGCAAAAGTATGCTTCAGTTCCTGGAAATCTTTCTGATATACGGGTATCACTGCATCCTTTGTGTTTCCCACATTGAAGAGCATTTGAAATCAGACTCCTCTCCAGCCACAGGGTAAGTAGCTTAGAAATACATCTTCTCATCAGAATGGAGACACGAATAGGTGTGCAAGGCGAATGAGCAGACATTTCTCAGACACCCATTTTGGGGTCAAAATACTGCCTTCACAATTCATCAAGAGACACTTGTCTCCAGATAGAACTAAAAACATCAACTTTTCCTCTCCAAGTGGTGCTTCAGTCCTACCTCCCGACCAAATGCTTTTTATATCCACTCTACACTACAAATGCAATATACTATGTAAGCATACATAAGGTAGTGAGGAAAAAGGAACAAGATATTTAATTGATGTTCTTGATAACCCCAGGAGATGCAGCATTCAGAAATAATTAACCACTGACTACTAGCTACTTTCTCACTTATTCTGATTTCATATTAAAAATGTCTGATCCACCTTATGTGTATCCTCCAGTTTAATGATGGCGGACTGATATCCACTGAGCCAGGACAGTGCAGTGGAGAACACTTGCTACAAAGCAAAAAAGCTTTTGAAAGTATGTGGGAGCCACTTATGTACATGGCCATCTCAGAACAACCCATCTTCCATGAGAATTCATATTTCAGCAGTGTCGCACCAAGCCCTCAGACAGTTGGGGTTATTGCTTATACCAGGGCTCACCTAGCTGAAACAGCCACACACCATCATCTTTTTCTCGACCTTGCCACAGCCTCATCCCACTGAAAGTCTGTATAAATTACATGAAAAAGCCATATGGTGTAGGAAGGTACAGATAATCAGCTCAACCGGTTGAATTTCAGGTGTCATAACAAGGCTGCTCCTAAACTTTGACACTGGCTTGAGCCACATGTTCACAGAGGTTATCAAAATACACGTCCTGCTGTATACAACCATTTTATGCATCAGATAAAGCCCTGAAACAGTTGTTACTAGGTAGATTTTTTACCTGATGTGTTGTATTCCAAGAGAAGATCCAAAGTGCTTCTCAGCCCGTATTTCCCAGGCTGTTTAGATGTAGAGACGAGTTGCCAATTCCGCTGAGCTCTGGGAGCCCCTGGGAAGGCAGCTTCAGCCAAGGCAGCCCCTGGGCACAGGTCTCTCCTCGCAAACGCCTCGCCTCACACCTCCATCCCCAGTGCAGCTCAGACATGGGCCTGTTGCTGGCCATGGCTCTGCCCTTGTCTATCTCAGAATTTCACACAGTAACTTCAGATGCCTGAAGTCAGACAAGTCAACCCAAGCCGTTTCCAGGTATGCAGGCTGCGACGCAAGCATCTGAGGGCGTGCAGTGCTTTAGGTTGCTTCCTGGCTTGTGTTACACTGAGCAGTACTGACACTGATCTGCCCGATGCAAACAGATCACACAGTTCTTATCAGAAGTCAGATTAAATAAATGTCTTGCAGAAAATAACATCTCCCTTGAACGCTTCCCCACTGCAAGTGAACACCCTGTTCCAGCAGACGTCTCAGGGATGCCATGTACAGGTCAGATTGCTCCCCCCCTTCAGCTCAGAATTCCATGCTTAGGCATTTGTGCTTTTAACCACAGCCATGGTTCAAGAATTAATACTGAGACATGTAAGTATTACGGCTCCTAAGTATTTTTCTTGTAATTGCTTTCCAAAACATTTTCCTGTCCTGTTGGCAGAGCTTTTGTCTTTGCCACAGATGTTTTTCTTTGAATTTGCCTGTAAGTATTTTTTTGAACTGTTACTGTTCACTCTATATAATGATGCTTTTTGACACAATGTACTGCTATAAAGACATCCTGATAGCTTCTAGTCATATTCTTAACCTCCGACCTCTGTTGCCACAGTCCCAAATTAATTATTCTCTTTTTTTTTGTCCAAGACTGACATGAAGCTATGGATTCCCTTTTGCTCTTTTCTATGTACTATAATGCTATTCATAGTCATCTATCCTTTCTCTTATTTCCAGTAATTTCTTAAAGATGATGAAAGAATTTTCCAGGTAATTCTCAGAAGATCTTTAAATGTAGACTACTGATATGAAAATGGTTAACTCCAGCTGGTGTCTTTCTAGCATTTGGGAAATGTTTGAGTGAGCTCTGTGTGAATGGAAAATCAGGATCAATGCATTTGATAAGCAAACCGGAGGGTGTTATTCACCTTGGGGAATTTGAACTCATTGGAAGTACGGTCAGTCAGAACAGACACATATTTGTTTCTAAAGCAGAAAAAGCATCCACTTTGCACCACCCAATGAAATTAAGAAATGTAAAAATAGCATTCATAAACACTAAATGCAAATATATTCAGTGAATATTTATTTACTTAATCTTTTGTTTTCCTTTGTTTTTATACTTACCTGATTGTTTTATAGAGATTTTTCATTATCTATGCAAAATCATTTTGATTCTGATGTTTTAAATATAGACTTCTTTGTAATCTTCTAATATTTCCCCTGCTAATTTCTTCACTGTTTCTATCTGTCCTGTCCCCTACTGATATACTGATACACGCGAACAATCCTGTACACTGAGCAATACTTTTCATTGTGTTTCTCACCCACACATTAATCACTTGGTAAGAAAGTAAACATTTAAATAAGATCACCAACTCAATTATTTCTACTTCTCACAATCTGTTGCATTTAATTCATTTTTCCCTAGATTTATGTGCCTGTTCTTTCCAACATTTGCCTATTTCCAAACACTGAAAACCTAATTTCAGCATCATTCTGATCCTTCCGGTGCAAAAAAAAAATGTCAAAGCATGACAGGCCTCAGCTGGAAAAATAAAGATGCTCTGTAGGTCACAGACAGAAGCACTGTCAGCTGCATGCATTAATGAAATTCTTCAGTATCTGCCCTCTGTCCTGTTCACCGTTTCCCTTGACCTCAGAGGAGGATGTGATTCAAGAACAAAATCTGCCTTTCGGTCCTGAAGCAATATAAGGTATTGTCTGCATTTAGTTGACCTCTGGAAGGCCAGAGCCAAACCTAAAGGAAACAGGCAGCCACCTGAAACCGAATACAAATAAATTTAGGCATGAAAACTCATCAATTCACTGATGCACAATAACTTTGCAAGAAAACTGCCAGTGAACCTAAGACCGCAAAGTTTCTCTTTGTTTCTTCATCCTGAATGCCCCCAAGAGCTGTCAGTTGTATAAAAACATGAAACTGCCCTGGTGTGAGCAATGAGCCAGCCTGGTTTGGGACCAGTTTCCACCAGGAGATAAACTGAGGACAGGAGCATGCCACTTCTCCACAAAGCCAGACTGTGCAAGCACACAGAACACTGCCACATGATGACAGCATTAAACACAGCAGTGATGTGCAGGGATGGCTGCTTAGTGAGCACACACTTACGGCACGAATCATTGTTTAGTCTGATTACTATTACACCAAAAAACAAAACATACACGCTCCACTCCTTCTGCCACTTGGGCAGCCTACAACCTCTGTTCGCCTACAGGTCCTGCTTTCTTCCACTCCATGAGGGAATGGCCAAAAGTAAAGTAAATCAGCAGTGGAAACCTTCTTGCTGAAGCTGAACTCCAGCACAGAAGAGAGAAATACATGGGATGGGAGGGGCCGTGTGCAAGGCCGTGCCACAGGGATGGTCTCAGGTCAGTCCTGATCTCTGCTGGCAGCATGAATAAACTCCTTGTGCTGACAGATGTCAAGGTAACTATGCACTGCTGAGCTCCATGCAATTCTCAGTATTTTTGGGGCTCGCCCTTCTGCAGAGCCCTGTTCTGAACAAGGGAGACCCTTTCTGGACTGGCTTCTCTGTTGTTATTCTGAAACACCAAAAACAAAAATATTGCACTGCAAGGGGTCAGACTGCAAAGCAGCATTTGCAGATGTCTAGAGTTAATGCACCATCAGATGGAACAAATAATCTTACAAATTTCACAGAAAGCTTTGTAAAAACATCAAGTGAAGCTTTTTTCTTCACAGCTGAGTTGCGGAAGCAGCAATGCCCCGAGTTCCTTGTCTGTGTGCTAAGGGACAGGGGAGTTGCTGGCTAATAAAACCCTGCTGAATTAGATGCACATTCCCCTTCCACTGGGACAGCTCAGGGAGCAGCAGGAACACAAAGTGGCTTCAAAGGGGTGAGCACACCGCGCCTAGTCTGCTTTCCCTCACCACGTCTTCCAGAAGAGCACCCATCTGAGTGCAGGTATGAGCAGCAAAGCCTGGAACAAGAACTGCCTCAAGCCTCGCTCCCCTGGCAGGAAAGCATAAGGTCTGACCAAAAGGTCTGGCCCAGCGCCCAGCCTTCCCTGGCAGTTCCTTCAGCCCAGCACTTCTGCTGAGCTCGCAGCTCGCCTCCTGCGGGGCTGCTGCTTCTCAGGAGGAGTACAGCGAGAAAGTGCCTCTGAGGACACTGTGTTCTGTGGGTTTTCTGAGGCCCCTTTATGAATATACAGCACTTTCCCTTTCCACAGCAAACACAGATCGGGTCAGAGTCGCATATAAATCACAAAAGTTAGCCTTATATGTAAAACATCAGTACTGGAAGTTCGTAGAAGAGGACATTCAGAGTGATATCACATGACCTTTTCAGGTACAAGTTCCTCCAAATCCTGATGTTTAAGTACTGCACAGTAACAATATTTTAATAAGCTGAAAAGTGAACTAATTCCTCAATATTTATTAGATACACATGGGCTGGTAAGAAAAAAAAAAAATGTTTGATTGAAAGTGAATGATTGTTTTATGATAGGGCTAGAAACCTCTATGCAAAAAGGACAGGAGATCAAAGGGAATCACACTCTATTTCGCTTCCTGAGGCAGCTTGGAGACTTCACTTTCCACATCCGCAAGGCAAAAATTTGAGCTCCAAACAGAAGAAAATAAAGCAGGCTCCAGCAATCGAATTATCATCGTCGACTCTAGCAGAGTTACTATGGCAATGGCCGTGCTGCTGCACAGCCTCTCCTGCTCCTCCAGCACAGATACAGCGGCTTTCTTCACAGCGCACGTGCGGCTGGCAGAAGCCACGTGCTCAGGTGCCCTGCTTTCTGCTGAACAGAAGAGCAAATTTCAAGGATTAAAATACATGACTTGCAGTGCTCCATTTTCCATGGAAACTGAATGTTAGGGGAAGGTCCAGAATACAGCTTCTGTGCCTCAGGAAGGTGTATCTCACTGTTTAGAAGATATTTTATAAGCACACAGCATTCTTAATAAGGGAATTTCAAGCATTTCGTGCAAATACAACTATCTCACTTCCTTGAATTATAGATGCTTTGACACTGCCAGAGGAGGACATTATCATTTTTTGGCAGAGCATAGCTTGGAGCTCTCCATAAGTAATGGATCTAATCCTAGCATGAGGTTAATAAATTAGTAATTATAACTCTGTATGTGGAACAATCAGTGTGACAGCACTCCCCAGTGTCCTCTTTCCTTGTTGAGGACTAGACAAACATTTGTCACCTTTCCTATTGCTGATGGTATGTGCTCCGCATTGCACAAAAAGCACACATTTGGTCTTAATTATTTTCGAGGCAGTATTTAATATTTACGCTCTAATAGCAACCAGAAGTTCCCAACAGGAATTGGGGCCCTCTGTACAATGCAGACATGCAAAGGAAACCTTTGCCCCAGAATATTCCTGCTGAAAGCAGAGCTTCTGCAGGTTCATGAAGTGCTATAAGGAGACATTTGGGTGGAACCTCACAAGAGCTCCATATCGAGAATTCCAGTGCTGTTTTTGTGGGCAATGAGTCCCTTTTCACCAGGCTGCAGTTCTGCTAATACAGATGCGGCTTTCGAGCAGTCCCGCTACTTTCTGGGGAGCAGTGAACAGGGTTAAGACGTGCGCATTGATCGATAGTAGGGTCAGCCACAACCATCCCCTTGGAAGGTAAGACAGGCAATACAATAATTAACTACACTACGCAATGTATTGTCTGAGAAGAAAGTGGGGTTTTGCATCGCGACACGTTCGTAAGAAAGCCACCGCCGAACAACAAGCGGCAGAAAACATCTGACATTGCGCTATTTATAGAGCCGTGCGTTCATCACGCTTGGCCTTATAACATCTGCCCTCCCTTACGTCTCCGCTCCGGCGCCTCGGCGTGAAATCCATAAAACTGCAAATAAACTCTGCGCTGGGGCTGCCCCGCATTTAACACGCTCACGATCCCCCCCAGGCTTCAGCGGGCGGCCGGGGCGGGACGCGGGGCAGCGGCGGCTCCTCGAGGAGCCCCCGTCCCGCACGT
>VXAV01011939.1:42790-78735 GCA_013399715.1 Alectura lathami
CTCCGCGGGCGGTGGAGGGCGCGTCCGAGGGGCGGCGGGCGGGAGCGGGCGCTAACGGGCGGCGGGGGGGTTCCTTCCCGAGAAGGAGCAGAAGGCGCAGTCGGAGAAGGAGGTGTCCCGCAGCCGCATCCCCCGCCTCGTCCTCCGGCCCCAGCCGCCGCAGCAGCACAAGGTGTCGCCCGCCTCCGAGTCGCCCTTCTCGGAGGAGGAGAGCAGGGAGTTCAACCCGCCCAGTTCCTCCGGGGGCTCCGCCAGGACCATCAGCAGCAACAGCTTCTGCTCAGGTACCTGCCGGCCCCGCAGCTCCTCCCCGTGGGTGTCCGGCCCCGGACGCTGCCGCAGCACAGCCCTCGATTTCCCACCCAAATCAGTTTCTGCTCTTTTCGTACGTGTCCGTAAGTGACACCAGATGTTTCCGTTTCGAGTTCTGAGGGCTTAGCTCTCAGCTGCTAAGAAGCTGGCTGTTCGATTGCTAAGGAATAGTTGCTTTAAAGAGAAAGGTTTTCCTTAAAACCTGCAAGCGTCTGTTTGAGGAATTCTGAAAAGCCCATGAGCCAAATCCTGTATAACAGGGTGGTGGCTGCTAAAGGTATGGGTCAAAAATCATAATTCATTTGGCTTTGAGACATTGATCTCTGTGCGTGAGTCATATGGCTGTACGCAGGTGTTTACTGTTCCATGGGAGTTAACTTCGGGTGTCTGCGTGTTGGTTCTGCTCCTGGCCAGCCTGCAGCCAGCCCTGAGCTGGGAAATGCACTGGAGGAAATCAAATCACTGCCCAGCTGCAGACCACAGAAGTGTCTCTTGCCCTCCAAAATCCCTGTATGTCAGGGACTGTTTGATGTTAAACATTTGGCATGTGTGGAGTTCAGCACAGTTTAAGCCCCTCATCTAGCAGGGAATGACTCAGATACTCACTAGCTGTGAGTAATCCTTCAGTTCAGTGAAATGTTTCACACTGTAGGCAATTATGCGCATGGCTGTGAGGGTCAGATCATGAAGTCCTTGGCACTGTACACGTGTGGTAGTTTCAAGGATATTTTGGTGACTAAAAATTGTTTTTTAATAGCTGTATTTTGGAAAGCACAGCATTCTCTATGTGACTAAACCTCTGAGCTATAGCAAATATTTTGTAATACTCAATTCCAGAGCAAGTTCCTGAACTTTTGCTTTCTTTGTTCATAAAGTATGTAAGTTACCGGAGGTTTTCCTGAGACCAATCAAAAATATGTTTAACGTTTTCTTCACTAACAAATTTGCTGCTTCTATCAAAAAGCAGAGTCTTTAGCACTGTGTAAACAAACAGTGAATCTCCTTAGATGAGAAACACAATGTCTGTGCCCAATCCCAATATTTCCTTCTCAGCCTGGATAGATTTTGCAATCCAGGCTCAGCTAGTGATCTGCTGGTTATTGTTTGCTGAACAATGCAGGTCGTTAAACAAACAACTGCTTCACTCCAAAGAATGCTGAAGCATTTTTCCCATGCCACATACATCCCTCCATCTTACCTGTTTGAGTTCGCCTGCTCCCTCCTAAGGAGCAGAGAAGTAAAACCATTTGAAGCTTTCTACAAGTACATTATTTTTAAGATCTCTCCCAAATGGCTGTTTTTTTTTTTTCTTTTTTCCTATGTGTTAACAAGTCTTTCATCCTGGTTCCTGACATTCTTCCTTTTCCTGATATCTTTCCGTTTTGCACCATGTTCTTCAGATCTGCTCAACGTGGTACTGCCAAAGCATTATCCTTGCTGTCCCACCACACTGCATTGGCTGTTTCCTGAGTCCTCATGGCAGCTTTGTGCTTGCTGTGGGCATCAGACAGCGTTCACAGAGGTACTGAGTAGTGCCATCCTGCTCTCTTAACCTTCCTCTTGAGCATGGAAATATTTTTCTTTCTTTTATTCATCTTCCCTTCTTGCGTGAGTGCTGCCTTGGTTTAGGTTGGCATTTTTTCCCCGTACTGACAGCTTTGTTTTTTTCTCAAGCTACCTGCAGCACTCATACAGTTATGCACTGCTCAGTTTGATTGCTGTGAGTCTTCAAAACTTGCAGAGCCAAAGATCAGCCAAGACCAGACCACTGTCCTCCATCACAGGACATGTTTTGTTGTGGACGGGTTTGGTGGCTTTTTTACCGTCATGTGGCATAACAGTCACCTCATTTCCTCACTCTCTGATGCCTGTTTGCCACCTTTTGCTTACAATCCTTCTGTGTCATCACACGCCCAATGTAAATTGAAATTCCCCAGCAGCATCAAGGGCCTCCAGCCGCCCTCTCTCCCTTAAGTGGAAGGTGACATGCAGCAATGGGTTTAAAATCAGCAGGTAATACATTTGGAGCAGAAAAGGTGAGCAGATGGATATGATGGATAGTAGTGGGATGGCAATGTGTAAGGCTCATGAGCATTTGGATAAATGTCTTTTTGTAAGTAAGTTCTGTTGTGATCATTGAACTCAAAAGTTTCTTGATAAGCAGCAGGTAGTGTATAATCCTTTCCTCTTGACTCTTCTCTTGAAAAGCTGCTATTTACCTTTCTTCTCTTATTATTGACACCAAGTGGTTACAATCAGTAGGTTTATTTTTCCCCCAGTAGATCTGTTTGGTTTTTTTTTCCTCAATTCAAGTAAGTATGTATTTCCTGTCTGATTCCCTAGAGCCTCTGACATTGTTCTTTTCCATGTGTGCTTACATTGGTCCTGACACGTAAATGGAGTTCTCTAAATGGGAGCAGCAGTGTCTTCTAGATGTCGTTAAAGCTGCTTTAGGTAGGCAGAGGTCAGGAAGACAACGGGATTGAGAGCCTTTGGGAACTGTCATGATGTTGTGAGTGTGGTGGCAACAGCAAAAAGTACTGCTCAGCAATAGGCAAAAGATGCCTCATTTTCTTCTGCTTAGTCTCTTATGACAGAGTTGTTAGCTCTGGCTGAGGTAAGTTCTAAATTTGCATGACCAGCTCCCTCTTTGTCCTGTAGGACCTGATCAGAGGCTGAGTTATTTGTGTTGGTCACATTTTACAGTTGACTTTGTGTCAGTTTTGCTTTATAAGACTGCGTGCACCATGGTGGGACTGTCATTCCGTTTTTCCCATGATACTCCTGTTGAATTATATTTTGAATATTCCTTGTTTGTACCAAGCGGACATGGATGCTCACTGACCACGGTGTGGGAAGCTGAGTCTGTGTCGGTATTCACCGCACGCATCCCTCTGTGAAATCTTAGTGCATCTGGGGTGCTGTTTGTCATCTGATACTGGAGCACTGCTCTTCCCTCAACCTCTGCCCTGCTTCGGCTTGGATGTCTGCCACTGCACTCGGATGTCAAGTGATGAAGAATCACTCTCCCAGCAGCATCATCTTGCTGGCCTGCTGCTGAGCGTTTCTCCATCTCATGCCTGTTTTCCCCGTGAGTGACTCCTAGATCGAAGCTGCTGCTCACCCTTACCCTGTCAGCCGGAGGAGTGCATTTTAAACACCACAAATGCGTGATTCACGTGCAGGTCCCTGGCTGGGCAGCTGCTCTGAGCAGGAAGGAGGCTCCCTTTGGCCATTTCAGTTACAGTGTTTGCCTTACAAGAAATAGGATACTGAGGCTGGGGTGTTATCCCCGCATTCTGTGTACACATCCTTTTGATACCAAGTGAACTGCGTGTCGGATTGAATAATAGTCTGCTTAGCTTTGAATTTTAAAAGTAAGTTAGCTTGGGCTTTGCTTTTTTTCTGTTTTCTGCCTCTGAATACCTTGGGTTTTGAATTTCTTGCTATGAGGAAGAGTTCTTAGCTGCTCCCTTTTAAAGATGCTCAGCCTTCTCAGCCTGCATTCAGAAGCCAGCTGGCCGAGTTCCTGCAGGTAGTGCAGCAGTGCTTTGCTAGCTTGGATGCAGCTTTGCAGGAAGTGCTTGTGCATTTGATAGTCAGTTCCGCAAAAGATTTCATGGGCCAGAGGAGCTGTTTTATTCCAATAGCAAACCATGCCCCTTTTCATAGGCTTACCTGCAGATCCCCTTTTAACTAGAATACGTAGTGCAGCAGGCTGTTGAAAAGCAGTAGTGTCTCGGTATGTGAGTGATTGTAATTCACGCCACCAGAGTTTTCAAAATTAGGAATTGAGGAGTTCAAGCTTCTTTTTTTTTTTTGCTTTTCCTTTCAGATTTCAAGATCTGGGTTCAGTGTTTATTTTTTTTTCCTGGTATAAAGATCTTCTTTTAAAAATGTGTTCCTCAAGTTTGTAGGACAGTAAATCTGTTCTGGTGATGTGCCTGCATTGTAACTATGGGGTGTAAACACCGCAGCAGCAGGAAGTTCTGTCCTTCGGTGGCTGCTGTGCACGGTCCGCTAGAACTTCACAATTCTTTGCCACTTGGCCCAACTGTGGAGGGGTGCTGAGGTTGAGTTCACAGTGCACGTGTCAAAAAAGCATGTAGGCTTCCAGCAGGCTTGTTGAAATCAGTGTGGATGCACTGCCCTTATTGCCAGCCACAGGTCAGATAAGAGCGGAGTGTGTACAGGTGCACTGAAACTGTGTTACTGGGCAAAGTGCTGCACCTTCTGTCACTCTGCTAAATCATTTCTTTGCTAGAGCATGGAGCAGGTTGTATCACAAACCAGCTGGCCCTGGAGGCTACAGCATTAAAAGTGTGTACTCAAATGTATATTTCTGAATAGGAAAACTTAGAAGAAAATGAATTTGTAATATTTTAACAAGTCAACAGATTAAGACTAGGGCATTGGTATAAATTACTAAAGTAATTACCCTATTAATGATGTGTACACATGTGTGTATATGTATAAATAATTACCCCTCATATTTATGTTTATGTATACCCATATTATTTTGGAAACAGTCAGCTGTCCCATTCTTGTTATAAGAAGAAATATTTTGTTTAAATAGTTCCTTTTTAGCTCATTTGTTTATTTTATTTTACTTATTTATTTTCCTCAAGAGTTACTGAATTGAGGAGAATACTTAGTGCTCAAGTGTCTGTTACTGAAAGCTCGCTCTTCTTTCCAGCCGTCCTTTAAGCTGCACTTTTGCACAGTGCTTTTGCCATTTTTTCAAACTTCTGAAGTAGAGCTGTTCTCCAGAGAATTTGATTGCAGCACTCTGTAAGGCAGTTTAGCAATCACTGTGATACTAATTTTCCAGAAACACTGAAACAGAATCTACTTCAAAAAGCACTCACTCGGGCTTTGCAAAAGGGCGATGCTGGTGTCACGCTTCCTTTTCTCACTGCTGTTTCCCTGGAGAATTTCCTGCTGGGCCAATGTACGTGCGATAATTTATTATTGCTTCATGTTGTTATCCACCATTTCTGTTTGTGTGCAGCGGAGATGTGTTCCAAACATGGAAGTGAGAGAAGTGTCTAGGTACTAAAAAGCAAAGCCTCCCTGTTCCTCCCTTTTTGGCCTTTTCCTTCATCCCTTTCAACGTCACTGTTTATTCCCTCTTAAGAAGTAACTATCCTTTTGTGCCTGTGCCACACAACAACATCTGGAAGCCGAAATATTTGACCTTTTGAATGTTTGTTGCCACCTTTTTATGCATCTGTCAGTACTGTGAACCTTTACAACCTGACCCAGAGCCTACTGAAGTCAGCAGAAGCGTCCCCATTGTCTCTGGGGTGGTTTGGATGGTGTCCTGAGAACGCTCAGTGCTGCACCCTTTCTAGTACCGTTTGTCACAGTTTGCTGTGTACTGTAATGGCTAATCTAAGCTATATCGTTATGTTTTCTTCACCACCAATACATGATCTAATACTTCTGCGTAAAGTAGTTTTCATGCAATTTTGTGTTGAATGGTGTCATGCATATTGAAGGACATCACAGCTTGTTGCAGAAATGAAACGTTTATCTCATCATAAGTCTTTGATTTCTTTTGTATTGAAATAGAATAATTTTGGAAGAAATTTTACATGGCATGTTCTAACTGTGCCTTTGAAAAGTTAATATCTGCCCTTAAAGTCTTGGGTCAGTCTTCAGACGTATATATATCACTGGATGCAGTCAGTGGATTCTATGGTGGTGCTAAATGCCAGTCTGAGTTAGAACAGTTAAAAAAAAAAAAAAATTGCATACTTCAACTCTGTTTGGTTTCCAAGCATCATTAGAAGGTAAACAGTGGAACCTTATGAGGTGGTGTTGAAGCTGTGAGGGTCAGTCGTATGCTGTTAGCCATGGAGACAGACCTATATGAGAAACGAGGAGTATGCCATTTATAGCATTTGAGGAACAGTTAAATATGTATTTCTTGTCTCTTTTATATTTTTTTCTTTCCAAAAATGGTTCCTTCAAAACTGGATAGAATGTTTATCATTTCTTCCTTTGCTGCATAGTGGAATTAAACACACAAATGCAGAAAACCACTTGTATGCATTTATATTTCACAAAATGTTGATACAGAATGCACAGTGTTACTCACATGTGATGTAGCCAAGCAGCAGCGGTGGTTCCACTTCCAACTACTGGCCTCAGAGAAGGTTAGTGAGGTCTACAAAATGCTTTAAAAAACAACCAAACAGCCAGGACTTCTCTTTCTCTTTTTTCTGACTCCTTACTTTCCTCACTTTTATTTAGAACTTTTAAAATTTCAGATAGATTTTCAGTCCTTTATTGTATTAAACACATTGTCAGAGTGTTTTCGGTGATGTGATATCAAAAGTCAGGAGCTGTGCTATTCCTGACCACGATGTTCTCCTAGTAACAGTACTATTTTTGTTGATATTTTGCTAGCAGGCCTTGATGCTTTTGTTCTCTAATAGTAGTACCATTAGCTGTGCAATAAATTTAATGACAAAGCCAGTAAACCACAATTATATAGTCCTTTTTCAGATGGTTTCCCAGAACTCACGTCAGTCCTACTTATTAGTGAAATGTTCAAAAATAATGAAGATTAGCAAAGGTATCTTTGCTGCCAAAGTCAATTAAAATTTGCTGCTTTGCTGTAACAACTATTGTCAGTCAGATGTCAAGAGCTGATATGTGTAGGGACACGTTTGTGGCAAATATTGCATGGTGAAAAGTCCCCAAGGTTTAGGAGTGCATAAATCCATCTTTGACCTTCCTCTCCCCTCTCCTGCACAGTGTAAGCCTGACACCACTTACGCCACGCTATGAGTGAGCAGAGGGCACCTCGTGCTGAACTCTGGGAGCAGCTGGCATGGTGAGCTGTGAGCGGTGCCTGGTCAGCCTCTGGGTGTGATTAATGCAAGCACAAAATGGCTGGTAAACAACAGGTTTCAGGGTTGCCTGTGTACTAATGAAAGGAACAGAAGTAACAGTGAAAAGGAGTTGGAGGTATGTGGTCTTGATATTACCTATCGGGCTAGTTTTTGCTGCTAGAACATTAAAATAGCTCAAAGGATGGACTGGGAAAAAAAAAAACAAAAACGGTAAGATGGTCCCCAGCTGTGGAATATATACAAAATGTCAAGAAGTACTCCTGAGCATGTGGTTTGTGTGGGATCAGCGCTGTTGAGGCAGCACTGTTGCCAGTGCTACATTACTTCAGCCATGGCTTTGTTTTCCTTGAAACCCTTCAAGGACAAGAGTCTGCACAACCTCCCTAGGTGGCCTAAGGGAGTGGTAGAGCTGCTAGCCTGCCTCGCTCACAGGCAAAATGGAGCAGAGTTAATTAAAGTTCTGTCTGCAGAGACATGGAGATTGAATATGGAATTAATTTGCTTAGCAGGATTTCATATAAGTAGGCCTTGTCAAATGAAACTCTTCTCTTTTTTGGACAGGGCTGTAGTTCTGGTTGCTCTTCTACTCTCTTTTAGAGCAGAGTAGAAATTAAATACAACCCCAGTAGATCTTAAAAATATCTAGAATGAATTTAGAATTGATCTGATGGACTAAAACTAGTAGCATTTTTAGGGTTCTACTTTTAGTGAAGTTATTCAGTACTTTTGTCAGCAGTCTGTGTGATTTGTAAAATCTGTCCTGGTTTGCAGGTGACAAACTGTTAGTAGCAAATGACTAGTCATCCGGAGTGTTTGACATAGCCTGTTGGAATGGCTGTGGTGAGAATGAAGTGTTTTAGTACAAACAGGAACCGAGGAGAATATTCTTGCCTTAAGCTGTGCTCCCTGAGCTGTGCTGAGGAGGGAGCTGGGTTCCTACCTGTTGAGAGCCTGATGTTGTGAGTGTGAATATGCTCCACCACTATCTTTTTAAGTACGCTATTCGTTTATCCTGTTATATTTCATCCTTTTCCTTTGGTCTTTATCCAGTTTTTCTAGAATGACATTATTCATCTCCTGTTAATGTTTTCTAATGGAGGGGTCAGTCCTTATACCCGCTGGTGTAGCTGCCCAAGTCAAAGCGGTGGTTGCTGTAGTCAGTGGAGAACCTCTAGACAGTGGTTCAGGGCAGTGGTAGAGCTTAACTTCTCTAGAGAAGCCTACATTCAGCTGTATTACTGACTTAGCCTCTAGAGAAGCCTATTCCTCTCTATTAAATAGAGAAAGAGCCCCAGCAAGTGGATCTTAGGTGATGCATTCTTTGGTGTCTGCTAGCAACTTTCATTAATGTGTAAAATACTCACACGTTACAAGACCAGACATAAGACCAGAGCAGCCCTTAGGGATTTAAAAACTGTGGGGCAGACAAGCAGAATGAGAGATTATCCTGAAAATTTCAGAAATAGCCTTGGTGGTTCATTGTCAATAACCAGCTCACCGTGCACCACCCTTGGAGGGCCATGGATGTACAGAAAGAGAACTGCCAGGTAAAAGTCAGGATACAGCCTCGGTTCACAGAGTGGGTAAAAGTTCATTAGAATCCTGTGTTTAGTTTTGGAACCTACATCTCTCAGTGGAAATGCAGAGCGTCTAGAGTTTGAACATTGATCTCGGGAACCTTAAGAGAAGATGAAAATGTGACAGAAGAAAAGAGGTCAGGTAGGGGACAGGCAGCGCAGACTCGTAAAAGCAAACAACTGGATGTGACAGCTAGGAGTGAAGGTAGAAATGAATGAGTGCTTCCACAGAAAGAGTGTGATTAATTATCTGGGTGGATTAAATAAGGAGGTTGTATATGCATTATTTCTTGAAGACTTTTAGGAAAAGACAGTATTTTTCTAAAGAAGGCTCTAAGCCAAATTACAGTGGAAATTGTAAAGACTCTGCTCGGAAGATCAGAGAAAAATATCACGTATGGTCTTAGAGTCTGTGAGAACATTTTTTTTTTTGTTAGTTGTTACAGTATTATTGCCTTTAGCACTGTTGCTTATACTCTCACTTCAGTATTTGAAAGTTAGTTAGCACATGCAGACGTCAGAGAGCTCTGAGCAATTCCTGGGTTGTTTGAGAAGACGCCATCCTGTGCTTGGCCTTGGAACTTGGCAAGTGCATCTTATCTGGGAGAGGGGTTAGACACAGCGTTTTGGTGATGAAATCCAGCTGGTGTTCAAAGGACTGCTTGCAGAACGCTCTTGGGAGGCCACTGTGAAAAAAGACACCATAGCAAGAACAGCAGTCAAAGTCAGGTGTTATTTATGTGTTTTCCTGCTGTTTGTCAAGTAAATAATACAGGCCAGTTCAGTAGTATTGACTTTCACAGTAGATTTTGCCAGCTTTTTCTATGCTGTCCTGATACTCACATGCCTGCAAAGGTGAATCAAGTGTTTGTGTGTTCCTGGGAAGCTGAACCTGAAATCCTTTCTGGGACAAAACTCCCACTGAGTTATAAGATCCTTCACTAACCTTGCTGAAAATTACCTTCCCACCACGTCTTCAGCTGAAGGTAAATTGCTTTGTGGGCTTGTCTGTTCCTGTTTCCCCATGGCCAGCTTTGGAAACAAATTCCTTATCTTGGCCTATTGCTGGGGCAGATTGGGGTTTTCACCTGCTCCCATCGAAGGTGTCAGCCGGGTTTTGGACAGGTATGGGGGAAATCTCAGTCTCACACTACCTCCCTCCCTTGTATCCCTTAAGACTTCTCTAGCAGAAAGCAATGAAGTGCAGGCGGTCTGCCTGGCGCTGGCAGGTGGATGGCAGCCCGGTGTTCCCCAGGACTTTCCTTGTAACAGAACAGCCCGTGCAGGTTGGTGGGGAGGTGTGTGCAGCACAGCCTTGCTTGCTTGCAATGCTGGGCTCCCATGCTTCACATGCAGCTGTTCCTTTTGTGATAGTAAATGATTGTCTAAAAGGCACTGCAAAAAGGTGCTGCAGAAAAGCATTTGTTGCAGTATGGATAATCTTGGAAAATTTATAATATTGTTGATATTTCTGGCTAGTATTGTGTAGAAGGAGCAGAAGTTACACGTTAGATTAAAAATAAACTATCAGGGGAAAGGGAGTACAATAAAATCATTCATTTACTTCAGCTGGAGTGGGAATGCTCACCTGGTTATCAGTGCGGCTAAAGGTCACCAGTGGTGTGAGCAGAGGAGACCTGTTGTTCCTAATGCCAGGCTCATTTGTTCGTTTAATAAATGCCATGTTGCAACAAAAGCTGTAGTCCTTCAGCATAAAGCAAGGATATGTACATACGGCATAATCTGGTCCTACAATGCAATGTCTTATCAGAGGCAATGGCTTATAATTAAAATACTTATTTTTGTATGCTTTGTTAGCTGCTCACCTTTATTATCTCAGAGATGGTTTTACATATGTGTCTTTTAATGCCCTAATTCTTAATGCTGCAGCTTAGGTATTTCATCATTTCATCATTTCGATATTTTGTCAGTTCCTAAGGTTCTCCAGGTGGAATCCCTATAGCTCTGGGTGTTAGATGTACATAAAGTCTCCCATATAAAACACATATGTAAGGTCAGCAGAGCCCAGGCAGCAATTACAGTGATTTTGTTGGTGGAGAGATGAAGTAACTGGTTTCTTTTTCAGTCGTCTTTAGCCTTTTTTTTTTTTTTTTTTTTAGCACGAAGTTTTGAAAATAATGCTACATAAAGAAACATCTAAGTGCAAAGTTGTAAGGAAAAACTCCATGAATGCGCACTTTATCGTAAATATATTTGGTTGTAAATGTTTGTGGGCTTCTAAAGAGAAGGCTGCTTAAATACAATTTGGAAGCTTTCTCAGCCATGCTGATTGACTCTCCTGTTGGTAACATTCATTCAGCCTGCAGAAATGTGTCTGAACCCTTGAGAAAGGGAAATAGGCACTGATGAGGGAGGAAGCTGCCTTCTGTCTTCTCTGTTATACTGTGATGGTATATGAATGGAAATGATAAAAGGTAAAAAACAAACAAATTAAGAAAAAAACATGGGGAACAATCCTGCTTTAGTCAGGGTGAATGCAGGGATCGGCTGAAGACCTCTCTAGCAGCCTTCTTTTTCCCATTATTTTTCTAGGAACTGATTCTGAATTGCTGAAGGTGGTAGCAAGGTGCCAAAAGGAGATGCTTGTAGGCTTAACAGAGCTGAAGGAATTAAATACAGTCAAGCAGGATGAGGTGTTTTGCACTGTTGCTCCCATTTGTGCCTGGGGAGATCATTCCCAGAGGAGGCTTGGCTGCTCTGTGGCTGCATCCTTCTGTGAGTTTGCACAGGCCCAGGCAGCAGTGCCCTGGGCTGCTGGCTGCTGCCCCATGCTGGTGCATGTAGCATGCAGATGTGGCATTTAGGGACATGGTTTAGTGGGTATGGTGGTGATGGGCTGACGGTTGGACTGGATGATCTGGTCTTTTCCAGCCTTAATGATTCTGTGGTCTATGTGTTGAACAGTCAGCGTTTTTAGATAACTTGCGTAGTGTTAGAGGCAGAACATGGAGAGAAGAGGAGCAGAACATTTGAACAGGTGAAGGCAGAGTGACTCACCAGGCACAGGGAAAAATCTCTCACATGGAGGGATGCAGCTATCTCAGAGTACTGGGGAGGGGGACAGGATCAGACAGTTTTGGGGTGTTCTTCTACCTCGTGAACGTATAATGATGTACTGACTGAACGGTCTGCCCGTACAAAGCTCGTTGCAGGATCAGACTTGACCTAAATTATGAACAGGATGGAAGTGGTAGGTGCAATGTGGTCATGCAAATAACATGGCTCAGCTGCAGGTACTTAACTTTGAGTTTCATGGTAGGTAAAGAAAATGCACTGGGAACCGAGTGCAATTGCATAAGTAAGATGGCAGCTTTCATTTTGTCCTGGGAAATAACAAACAATTTCGTTTCTCCTGGAGAGTCAGTATTCAAGGCTTACACAGTGTCAGCGCAGCGTGTTCGGTTTTGTTGTCTAACTCTCAAACCTCTGTGACAAGAGATGTGATTACTCAAGAGGGATTTAGATGAAGAGGGGAGGGATTGACATGTATGTTTCATCTTGGCTTTGACTTTTTACTTTATATTCAATTGTTAAGACCTGGGGTATTTGTATTCCTGGAGATCGGGAATGCTGCTCTGTTCCAAGCAGTGATTGCTGGTGTTCCCAGCATGGCTGTTCCCTCAGAAGAATTCTGATTTAACAAAAGCAGTCCGTGTGTAACATGCCCCTTCCAGAAAGAGGTAACACACATCCACTTATATAGAAGGAAAGAGCTCTGTGATCACAGTCACTTTGAAAGAAAAAACAGTTTTGAGGAATCTCTACTAGTTCCACATAAATGAAAATCATGACTTCGTACATAATAGATTCTGTTTTAATCTAGGTAGTTCAATCAGTAGCTAATTCTCTTGTCAGATGGGGACATATCTTGAAGGGGCATTATGTGGTCCATGCTTGCTTTCCATTCAGTATGCATACGGTGACACAGGCCATTCTCATGTCTTATGTACATTTCTTAATGTTCATGCCATAGCATTCCCTACTCTTGCTAAGTCAAAAGAGCTTATCGTAGATACGAATTTTCTATTGTGTAGCCCCTGATTTTGTGTTTTGTCACACTTTGTGAAATAAGCACTCACCCTTTTAGTTTGCCATGAGGCACCCAAGACTTAATCACAAATGGGAGAAACTAATAGCTTGTCATCAGGTTTCAGAGCCAAATTTAGATGTATCCTGTAAGATTCTTGTAAGATTGTAAATAGTTGTAGCCTTTTTTTTTTTTTTTTTTAATTCTGCTGACTTCCTGTACTTACTAGTTAGAAATATGTTTTCCCTTTTCTCTTCAGATGACACTGGCTGTCCCAGTAGCCAGTCAGTATCTCCAGTTAAGACTCCTTCTGATGCTGGACACAGTCCTATCAGTTTTTGTGCTGGTAGTGATGGAGACTTCTCCAGGAAGAAATTCAATGCAGGGACAGTGAGTGAAGGAAACCTACAGGTGGCTCGCTATAAGAAGGAGACAAAGACAAGCCTTGTGAAGCCCGGTGAGTATGACATCGTTCCTTTCATTTCTTTAATTATACTCTCTAATTGACGAGTACATCTACAGGTGTCCAGATGCTTTATACTGTGCTGTCTGTGATACAACTAATGTTGTCAGTAAATAAAAAAGATAATTGAGTTATTTCTATGGAACCACTTTCAAGGTTCGAAAACACTGTATTAGCTTTTTTATGGAAATATAATTAATTGGTGTCTTTACTTTCTTTTATGAGGCAATGTCAAATAACAACTGAAATGGATTTTATCCTATTTCGTGGTAATTGCACGCATAGTTCACTGGCCAAAGGTAAATTGCTCTTACTATCAAAACAACAAATTACAGTCTTCTAATATTGTGAGATTGATGGTTAGACCCTGCCTAAAGTTTATGCCATCAGGCTGCAATTGCTCTCGAGATACAGCATGTCAAATCGAGGCAGGATAATGGGCAGTGTGCATGTGGGAATTATGCAGATGTAGCTCCGTGGTGCATTGTCTGAATCAAGAGCATTTCTCCCATTGCCTGAAGCTAATGGGCCACCTTAGACCAGCAATTAAATCAGCACCTGCTTGTCACACATCCAGGACTAAATATCCTGGTGTGTCATAGGCTGCTGTAATTCTAATGAGCAGATATAAAATATTTTTGTGCTTTGTGTACAGACAGCTCTTGATAGCAGATTGTCAAGATATTTGTGCCTTTGGCTCTTGATTACAAATGGCCAGGATGTTTCCACCGTTATTTAATTAATCATGGAGACAGAAAGCATGTTTGACCCTGTGCAGAGCCAGCTGCAGAACTGACATGGTTTATGAGCTCAGGTACTTCATGGCTCTATTATTTCCAAAGTCATTTTACCTCTGGAAGCATTTTAGACACTTTGATGAGGAGTCATCTCACATTTTCCTGGACCATGTTTCTGGAATCAAGAACAGCAGAGAATTGATTGCATAAACTCTTCACTAGCTTGGTCATTGAGAGGACTGATTAAATCTGACATCACTATTCTTGCAAAGTTCTTCAAATAATTTCATAGCACCTGTATTACTTGTGTGTTCTCAGTCTCTCATTACTCTGCATAATGATGCTAGATTATATTTTTTTCAAGGTTTGTTTTTTGTTCCATTAAAACCAAGGAATTTAATGTGGGTAGAATGTGGTGAATATTGTGTATGCCAGTCAAATCTGCAGCCATGGCTATCAAAGCCATTTTGTATGTGAATGCAGATGTAGGTTAAGAAATTGTATAAAAAGACTTGAAAGTTTATTCTACTGTAGAGTCCTCTACACATGGAAGAGTTACACACTTGTAATAAATTACTGCATTGTTTTCAATTATTACACTTAATAGCAGTGATTTAATAGCCTTTTCAGTTAATTGCAGATGTCATCTTCATTTTGCTTGATGGTGATATTTCAGATCTTTGAACTGACTTAGGTATTTAAAACATTGTGCTTTTTAGACTCCTTCTTTCAAATGTTAGGTTTATCACAGAACCATGGAAACACAGAATTGTCTTAGAGAAGACCTTCAAGATCATCAAGTCCAACCATCAGTGTTGACCTACTCAGCCCCATCACTGACCCGTATCCCTTAGTGCCGCATCCACACTTCTCTTAAATACCTCCAGAGATGGGGACTCTGCCACTTCCCTGGGCAGCCCATTTCAACGCTTGACCACCCTCTCCATGAATAAATTCTTCCTAATGTCCAGTCTAAACGTGCCGTAGCACAACCTGAGGTCATTGCCTCATGTCCTATCACTTTTCAACTGAGAAAGGAGACCGACACCCTCCTCACTACAACTTCTCCTTTCTGGTGGTTGTAGGGAGCGATGATGTCTCCCCTCAGCCTCCCCTTCTCCAGACCAACCACAATTCCCTCAGCCACTCCTCACAAGTCGTATTTTCTAGACCTTTCACCAGCTTCATTGTTCTTCTCTGCATACGTTTGTGCCTTCTGTCTTATCTCTGTCATCACTACTTTTTTTTTGAGTTTCCTGACCAGTTTCAGCAACATATTTGAAAACAGTAGAAGAATCAGTAAGGTTGCACAAATGTCTGTTGAAAGGCTGGAGGGCTGAAACAAAAGCAATCTGAGTAGAATTTTAATATGCATAAGGTGAAAAACTAGTCAACGAAGAGGAGTCAAAAGCAACTTGCTTTGTTAGTTTACTGCTTGTGAGACTGCTTTTAATGTTATTTTCAGGGCAGATAGATACATTGGCATCCTCATCCATTCATTTGTAGCTTTAATTTGTCATCTTTGTGGCTTCTTCTTCATGTAACTGTGTTCTGATAAGGTATTCAGTAGGCATCAGTACCTCTGCATTGATTGACCTGAAAGTTTGGAACCTGTTCTCCAGAGTTCAGGACTGTCACTCCCAGGATCCATGAAAACTCTCCAGGCAGGAAGTGGTTCCCATTGCTGTCTCTTGGTTTCAGGTAGATCCAGTCCATTCCCTGTGACTTTTCTGTGCATGCGGATGGTTGGACTGGATGATCTTGGATGTCTTTTCCAACCTTGATGATTCTATGGTTCTATGTCTTTCTGGTGACTCTGGCAGATAATAGCCCTTGTGCAAAGAGAAGGCGTTGTCTTGTAGCAAAACATACAGGGAGTAATGGGAATAGTAGCTGGGAAGTGAGAGGCGAATATCAGCCATATATCCTTGTCATATGTAACCTAGTTCTAGATACAGCTGGATCCCTCAAAGTGCAGTGCAAGAAGAGTTGTGCATATTTTTCTCTCTACCATAAGTCCTTTCTGATTTACGAAGATAATCTCAATGTAGTATTTATCTGAAATGCCTTGTGATAACGACCACATAGCAGTGATAATGACACATAGCAGGAGCCAGATGTAAGAAACAAAAATTCAGTCTCCCAGTATCATTTATGGACTGTATCCTGTGCTGCATTTTTTAAGCAAGTACGTAGATCAGTGTGCACCTTCAAAATGCTTGTCATTTTGCTGAAAATTTATCTGTCTCCAGAATTGTCTTCATGGAACATGCTGAATCTCAGAAGTAACACTCACACAAATATTTAGATAATTCAGGAAATGTCAGAGTGGGATAGCACTGAGAATGAACTCTTGGGACGTTTTAGGCTGTTCCCAAGCTCTGATGCTTTACTGTTATGCTAGCAATATCACTTCATCTCTCTTTTATACACTTCAAAATATGAAATACAGCATACCTTTCATTTCTTCTGTCAGCCTAAGACATTGTTACATGAATCTAAGTCATACTCAGCTCTTGAAGCATTACCAAACTAGATTTGGCTGTCTTTCATAATTTATGTTGTTTGCATAGTGAACCGTACTTAATCCTGGAATGCATTATTGCTGCATCTTGCTAACCTTGAAAGGTTTACAATCATAAAAATGTTATTCATTTAGGATAGTTGGTAATGTTTTTATTGTGCATTAAATCTGAACCACAGCAATGTGTTATAGGTGAATTTGGCTTCAAATCTGTGACTGCTTTCTCAGGAAAGGATGGAGAAGACAGGTACATTAAGGAAGGTACATAACATCTTCTCCAGGAGGGAGTTGCGTGCCTTAGAATTTCAAGGTTTTAGAATTTGTTTTGGGGATGTGATTCATTTTTGCAATACTAAAAGCAATAGAAAATGTGTGGCAGGAGATGGCTCTTCAAAAAGACACAATAAGCTCAATCAACTCTAGTCCTTGTTTTGTGTCGTGATGCTGTGGTGAAACCTACACCTTCTCTAATTGAATAAATGGGAGCATAAATACTTCTGCTTCTCCTTGGGAAGATCCATCCTGAAATCCCGCACCTCATGTTCGGATCTCGTTAAGAACTTGGTGGGAACTATTTTGCTTTCTGTGAGTCTTTCTCATCCAATTTTTTGACTTCCATATGAATGCTCAATGAAAGGATTCAAAATCTGGACCTGCAAGCTGGAAAGTCACAATAAACTTACAAAGAGGTGGGTAAGGGAAGGAATCTTGAGCAAGACCTGTGTCAATAACTTTTTCAAGACTTGTATGTGGAAAGTAACACAAAGCTGTACTTGGATTTCATTGTTCGTTAACATCATAATTTGAGAGTGGCATCTGATGAGCTGACTGTGTTCAGTATTTCTTGCAAAAATTTTGGTCGTCACTTTCTTGCTTCTGGTGCCAGGGGCAGCCTTGGTCCAGTTTATTGAGTGAGCTAAGGTTTTTGTTGGAGCTGTCTCTGAGAGCCCATTGAGTTACTGAAGTTTCACATTAAATTATTAAGGCTGAAGATAAAACATTAAGACTTTCACACACTTGTTCCTTTTGCACCTTCAGAGATTTATGCAGAATGGCATAAAAAGGGTCCTTGGTGAGCAGCAGTTAGGTCAGCTGCAGAATCTTGTGAAGGCTGGCTGTTCCTCATTCACAGCTCAGTTCAGTAATAACCACTCCAGGTAGCAACAAACTGTACAAGAAGTTATTCTCTTTCACTGTTGATAAAACATCTGGCCATCTGTTACTGGCTCTGGCCAAACTGGCAGCACTTTGGATTACACTGCAGCTGAGCTGCAATGGATGATATTTCAAGAAGAGACATCGTTTAGAATTCAGGTATTAGAACTTTGTTCTGTTGAGATTAATGGGAGAACCTCTGAGGCTTCTGCTGTTTGGAACACCTGCCTTTGTATGCAGTGAGCACAAATTTAAGAACGTGGAACTCCGTCTGAACACAAGGAAACACTTATTTCCTGTGACACTGATCAGACACTGGCACAGGGTGCCCAGAGATGTTGGGGAGTGTCCATCCATGGAGATACTCAAAACTCAGCAGGACAGAGTCAGGGGCAGCATATTCCAGATCAACTTTTTTGAGCAGGGGAGATGGATCTGAAGAGTTGGATCTCAGAAGGTCTCTTCCAGCCCCAGTGATTCTGTGATTCTGTGCTGTCCAGAGTGTTTTTTTTTTTCCTTTAAATAGTGCATCATGCAGATCTGTTGCCAAGTAGTTGCAAGGCATTACTTTTCCTGCCCCATATTTCATGTCTTTGTACTGACATTTCACTTACAATGGTTTCATAGAAATGAAGGAATACATAAAAGTAGTTTCAACAATCACTATTCAATTTGAAATGTCATGTAGCTCTGAGCCATTAAAAGTAACGTACTCGGCATGTTTTGTCATTACCATCTTTTCTGCTGCTTCCTGGTAGATTTGTCAAATCACAGACGAATGAACCTTGGGGCAGGATGTCCCAGTCTGAACAGATTAACCTTAGAAGGTGTTAAGACTATTAGAATTTTTAGAAGGTACAGGTGGAGCAGTCTGTATTGGTCTTAAATTGGTTGTGAGTACTGAGTAGGTGTGGAAGCTTCTTTAATTGACATTAGAGCTGATCACAGATAACAAAGCAGACGAGAGGGATAATATAACCCATGGCATTTGGGAACATTACAGTTAGAGTAAAATAACCCTAACAGATGAGACAGGAAATACAAGTCTAGCTGCTAAAGCATCATGCTCTTCCTGCTGATCTTTTTGTGATGTTTGGTGTGTGAGCTTTAAAATCCCAGGACACTGATGTCCAGGAACTTATTCCTGGGGTCATCCTGTGCAAGCAAAGGCTAGTGACAAGTTAATCTGTTGCTGTAAAATTAACAGGTAAGTTTATCCATACTGCTGCTCTACTTCCTTATGTATCTGTATTCTAAAAGTGAGTCACTGCTGTTTTAAAAACAAACATAAAAGGGCTGATTTAGCTGATATTACTGAGATCTCTTTCACAGATCTTTTGTCAGCTGTCTCCCTCACTTCAGTATAATAAGGTGGGAATAATAGTAATAATCCAATGAGTTATATGTGCTTCACCTTTAAACAGATGAGTTGGTGTAAGAGTTCTCTGAAAGGTTTTCCTTAGAGGCGGTGCTGGAAATAGGCATCATTCTGAACTGCTCCACCTTTCTGTTTGCAGGAGGATGTAATGATAGGACTTTGCCTGTATTCTATCTTGGGAAGACTAATGAAATACTAGAAATGTGTGTTTTACTGATGCATTTATCCAACAACATTTTATTTTTGTGTATGCATGCCTTTTGTTCATTCTCTGTACCAGATTTCTGCAAGCAGTGGGAAAAATAATAGAACTGTTGTCCCTCTTGTTCAGGAACAAAGGTACAGAATACAAAAACAAAGTTACAGAATGCGCTAACTGGAATAGATCCTGTGTGATGCAAAGAGATTCATTGTTCTTTATAACTGAGTTGTCCTTTCACCTCTCACGTTGAAATACTTTTTATAATGCTGCTGGTTAACTGTGCATTCTAAGGCAAAGTCACCCTCTTGATTATTGCAAAAGTAGAACAAGAAAAAACCTGTATGTGGAGGTAGCAATTTGCCTGGGCTGATCCCTAAAACAAATTGGTGTGTTTAATGTGAAAAGCAGGATCATACGAAGGTAAGAGCAACGAGAAGACCAATGGCCTTCTCGTCCATTGTCATTTGTCATTACCATCATTGAGTGATGATGGACTCAATGATCAATGATGGAGCATCATGCCAATGACCAGAAGTTGTCCATATACTTGTTTCTTTTCGTTCTCCATGAAGTATTTAGTAATAAGGAATTCCTTGATTGCTTGTTAGTGTGAAGCATAAATTCTCTGGAGCATGCAGAAGTGAGAAGAGGAAGAGCTAAAGCCAAGCTTCCCTGAGTAACTTAAACCTGGTGAGGATGGCTTTAACTTGAGCATTAGATTTTATATCAGGTCGGTATGTGGCAAAGAGCAGATGCACAGTGGTCACTTACTTGTACTTTTCATCTGCTTTGTAAAAAATCACCTTGGCAATGAAATGGACGAAGCACTTGAGCATGTATCATCTTAGCTGTGAGTGCATGCTTTGGCTATTTTGCTTCTATGCAGGCAACATAACCATCCTTACATAATGGTGAGCAACGTTTGTTTGGTGTAGAATTTTAATCTCACCCTTCTCCCTTTTTTATATGTGGACTTCATTATTTTATTTGGGACAATAAAGTTTTTGAGGTCTTTTCTAGCATAGAATCTAACAGAAACAATTGCGGCAGTCTTTGCCCTTGTTCCTTTTTCTCATTTACTTTTGCTTTACTTCAGTCCCTTAGCATCTCATGTTGGGCCTACAGAAGGTAGCTACTGCTGATCTTTTAAATAAAAGCATTTCCAGATAATCATTCTGTATGCACAGAGTCCTTTTGCATATTTTACGGATGGGATCCACTTTAATTCCGTCTGTTGCTATGGAGCTGTGTAGATTTGCTTACTTGACCTGCTAGCACAGGGAGTTATTAAAGACTCTGTCTCCATGGATACAACAGGACCCAAGTAGACTTCACAGGGAGATTAAAATACACATCTTTGCCTTCAAAAGCCAAATGCCGTGTTCTGGTTCATATGTACTACCCTCAAGTCTCCCATCCTAGAGCTAAGCAAGGAGAGGTGTCCCCTGCCCCTTCTGTTCTTTCCCGCAGAGCGTAGGCACTCTCTGTCCTGTTTCTGAGGACCACTGCTTCAGGTGCCTAGCGTTATACAGGGAGATTCTGTATCTGATTTTGCACTGCAAATTTCATTTATCAGCAGGAATGAAACATTTTTAGGACATAGGCTAACTAAATTACACTGAAGTGGAAAAAGTGCTCTGTAATATAGGTAATACTGGAAAACAATTAGCGTATACACTTTTGAGCAAAAAAGTTAGGTAATTCTTAACATATCACTTACTTTTAGTTTATAAATCTAATCTATATATAGTTTCAGTTTTGATTTAAACAAATTTACTTACATTGGTGTGGTAGACAGGTTCAAAGAGCCAAGTATTTCTTTCAAATGAGAATAAGCAAAGTAGCAGCTAGACGGAGTGTTTTGACTTTAAAGATTTTCATATTTTTCAACCCAACTTCAAAAAAAGTTCCAATTAAATTAAAAAGTAATCTAGAAAAACAATCTTTTAGTTCTGTATTACAAATGTTATGATATTCTTCTTCTGAAAACATAGTTTAGATGTTACTTAGTAGTGATGACGATGATTCGCAGTTCTGTTGTGGACTTTCAAGACATTTATCTCTCATTGTTCAAAAGATACTCATCTGCTACCAAGGGCCCAGATGTCATGGTGAAAAATGGAGATTAAAGAAAGTTAGCAAATTGCATAAGAAATGGCAAGTAAAGGGCAAAGGCCTGAATCGTCTGTGTCAAAGAGAATTAACTGCCCGGCTCTAGGCTGGTGGCACAGACTGCCAGCCATTGAGGGTCCTGGGCAGAAATCTTCTGAAAGTGGGTAGTTTTGTCCCTTCTTACAAAAAAAGGGGAAAAAGGAGGAGATCCCTCTTACTTGGCTGAGTGAAGAGAAAAGAAACAATAGATGTTTTTGTGCCTGCTTGGTAGGATGAACTTGAGCGTATACAAGAACTGTGCCCTCGCGCCAGACTATGAGGGAGGGTGGGGAGACGCAGAGCCTTCTCCCAGGGAGGCTGTTCTACTTCAGATAATTTAGTAGCTGTTTTATGGGGAACTGGAAGCCGAGTTCCCAGCAGGCACACCATACCTCCTTTCTCTCTGTCTGTCCTANCATCTTTAAAGGGAGGTTCTCTCTCCAGGGTTTCTGGCAGGCTGGTGCTTGAAATTGTTCTCTGTCCGTGGAAGGTCTGGGCAGCTGGATGTGCGAAGATCTGTGCCAGCCAGTTCATCTTTTTAGCCCCAAATGCCTTTTGATACAGATACAGGTCTTGTGGGTACTGGGACATGCTTCTGCATATGGAAACGATGCCTGAGTTCCTAGCAGAAGAAAGGGACTGGGGCGTAGAGGTCGGAGGTGGGGAAGGGGTGGAAGACGGCAGTAGCTGTAACCGTTATTCAGGCAAGTTTTTTCTCTCTTCTGCTAACCCAGAACTGAGTGTAAGCCAAAAAAAAAAAAAAAAAAATTGATGCTACATGCACGGTATACTCTTAAGTATTTGTTTTAAAATACGCATGAGGTCAGGCCAGAACATGATTTGCAATTTCTGTATTTACTGCAGCGAATTTCTGGCTGTTTTCTGTGGCTTTCAGCCCGCTTCACCTCCACAGAATGAGGTACTGTGCATATGAAAGAAGCCATTATAATGTTCCCTTAGGAGATTTTTCTTTTGTGCTCTGCTTTTAAATTACCATTTGTGTTATTTATGTCAATGTTTAAATAACTTTCTGATTCCCCAGTTGTAGTAAAAGTATTCTGAGTCCACTCCAGCTAAACTTTTATGTGCACAATGCCCACTAACCGCCAGTTTTTATTTCAGGTCATTATTTGTGAAATAAGGCGCATCACAACCAGAATCTGCTACATTGTTTTCTTTACAGTTTTCCAGCTGTATTCCTCCTCCCTGTGATAAACAGTGTTGCCAGTATTTCTTTTTATCTTTGAATACACAAATTGCATTTCCTTAATCTCCCTTCATGAACAGTGCCCTGTAATCCTATTATCATTATTGTTGACCTTTTTTGGAATTCCTCCAGGTTATTAATGCCTTTTTAATGAGAATCCTGGGATTTAAACTGTTTTCTGAGCAATGTTTACTCAAAAATTTGATAGATTATTTCCTTTTTTTTTTTATTTTCCTTTACATCCACTATTTCTTTTTTTGTCTGACATTATGTTCGAAGTGGAGCTAGGCAAATAACTGATTTGGGGGTTTGCTGCCAAATCAAAGCATTAAACAAAATCTTTGTTTCAGGCTGAACAAAGATGACATTACATCTGAAATATCTAGAATGTTTGGGGAGGTATTTTAATGTTTGGGGAGATATTTTAATGTTTTTAACCCCTTTTAAAAGAAGAACTAAATTTGACCATTTTCAAAATTAAAGCATTATTTCAAGCAAAAAATGGAAAATTCTGATTTATTTTTTTTTTGGCCATGTTTGACTTTAAATTATAACTAGTTTCAGTGTTCTCTGAACTTTGTTTTTTGGCAACTAAATTATCTCTTAGAAGTTTTTGTTTCCATCCTAGTGATTGCTTTTAATAACTTTCAGAGCAGTGTTGAGTGAACACGTCTGTGTATTCCTTATGTTTGTGTATCTGTAGTTATATGTAGGCATGGAAAGCTAAGAGAATGTCTTTATTTTAGTCTTGCAAAACTCACTTATTTGATGTCACTGTGGTTACTGGGCTAAGAAGTGGAAGCTCGGTCATAAACAACTAAGCAACTCTTTGCAGATAGCAGTGACATTTTGAACACTTGGCCTGTTTAAACAGTGCTATTTTGCTTCCTATTATGTTCACAGATATCTAAATCATAGTCAAATTGTGTTTTAGATGCGTTCATTGTGTTTTGGTTCTCATTCAAACTTACTATACTGACCTGAGGAAGAGCCTAGGAGAAAGGAGAAGTACATTTACAGTCCCTGTTCCAACCAATAAACCAACATAAAAATAAGAGCCAGTGGCTGGAAAAGCAGCTAGATGCTGCTCTCAAAAACTTGAGATTGTAGAACTTAATTTTCTCAGGTCTGTTCCAGGCGTGTTCCCCTTTTTAGACACATCTGTGATTTCCCATGGAAAGTGCAGCAGCTGGGATGGAAGTGGTGCACCTTCATGCATAAGTTGTGTAGGGTCTCCTGCTGGAGATGGAACCTGGGAGGTGCAGACATGTTTGAATTCATGAATGTAGCAAGGGGTGGTGAAGACAGGTATCCTAAATTGGGCTGGGAGTCCCATCTGCATCCAGGTCCTACTGTTGGATGCAGTGTGTGCCCCTGGCAATGGGGTTGGAGAGATGTGTGGCCTTCACCAAGTCCAAAGCTAAATCTGGCCCTGCAGATCCCAATTGGGTCCTCTGCCTGTTAGAGAAAACAGCAGAAATGAGCTTTTCTTGGGTCACTTTCCTGTGGACCCTGCTGTGCTTGGTGTGCTGTGAAACACTCACTCCAGGCACAGGGAGCTGTGGTATTCGCAAGCCAGGTACTGAGCTGTTGAGCATTTCTAAAGCTGACCGACTTCTAGGCATATGTGGAAAACACAGCTGAGAAGCTTTGATGGCTGAGACAGATTGGCTGGCAGGAGGTATTTCCAGGGTGAGTGGCAGATAGGGACAACACTGTTCCCAAAATTCTACCTTTGCAACTGGGGACCTGGTGCTCTTTCATCATGCTCGTCTCCAGTTGCTGCAAGGTGGGCATCACTTTCCCAAGGAGCTTGAGGTATATCATCTTTAATGAAAGATAACAAAAATGTAAGCCTACTTTATAATACTGTTGTGTAACAAGTATTTTAAGGAAATTAAAATCTGCAGATTTTGTTTCATAGTTTATTGTGAGCCTTGTCTTTCTTACAAGTTGAGCTGTTTTGATTTAGGTCTCCTATTCCTCACTTCTGAAATTCTTCATTAATAGTAAGCAGTTGGCTTTCTGAATCTGGGCCCTCATCAGGCTGTGACTGTTTGCTGGAACTGGCAGAATACAGTGTGGCCACAAACCCTCAAGGATTCATAAGCTGAAAAGCACAGGCTTCATGTCTGTAATTAGTGCTTCTCAATGATAAGGGCTATTGGGGAAAAAAAACACCAGCAAACGACAGCAGTCATAACTTGAAATGTATTGCTCTCAGAGCTAACTTGGCTTTATTACTATAAAAGCGATAGTGTAGGCAGCCAATCAGTATACAGGGCAGGGTTTTACTGTTCTGTGCAGTAAATGACATTTGAACTCAATTAGGTTTTGTAATCATCTCAATGTGTGTGTTACAGTAAATATTTGATTATATTATGGTGATCTTTTGCTTTTCATCCTCGGGACTGCAGAGTTGTTTAGTTAGTTACCTCCCAGATATGTTTCTCATTCCAGTGTTTGTCTCTTCCGACTGAAAACGTCAAACAGATTTTAAATGTTTTGTTTATGTTAGAATGAAAACCATATGCCTTATATTGAGGGTGACTGTGCAAAAGCTTTCAGCTGAATGAGGATCAGCATGCAAGTCCATGCATTTGCATGCATACTGTGGACACGTGCCTGTGCAGTTAATTGCTGTGCACCAGGCAGCCTCTCTCTTCCTTGCGTATTAGAACCAGATTTAGAAGATGTGTGGAAGGGGCCTCTGAAAGCTCTTTGTTAAACTTCAGCCACCAATGTGACGGGAGGGCTGGGATGTTTTCCCAGTCTGTGATGGAGTTCACTCCCCTTCTGCATACTGCTTAGTCATCTCTGCCAAAGATGAGATTTTCCAGCTCCTGAAAATGCATCTGACCAGACTGCCTATTTCCTTTGAGACAGAACAAATAGCGCTTCCAGGTACGTAACAAAAAATCTCCTGAGTTGACAGTACAGGCTTACTTGTAAAAGATATTTGTATATAGGCGCATTCACACATGTATTCTATAAGCTGTCAAATGCAAGCTGAGTACCACGTTATATCACTGTCAGTGTATTTTTCAAACATCCGGTCTCAATGTCTCTAGTGAAATCGGTATAGCAAAGTAGCATCCTTGTGTCTCTGATCCCAAGAGCCTGTTTGTCTGAGCAAGAAGGTAGGCTCCCCAGACTTTTCCCTTCTGCTCTGTGGATGTGTTCTCCTGACAAGGGACATTTTGAGCTGAGAAATGAGAGAAAATTTATGCGAGCCATTTTTAAGGTGCTGTCAGAACAGTTCAAACTGTATATAGCAGCACAAAATGGAATTAGGTCAGGCAGATTTCTGTAGGAAGGATCTCCTGAAGTTAGATCAAGCAGAAAAAAATTACTCAATGTTTTTTGTCTGTTTCAACATCCACTTGGAGCTGCTCTACAAATCCGTGATTTAGAACCAATGGTTAAGAAAAACACAAGCTTTGATCACAGTGGTACACAAAATGTACATGATGGCTCTCTGCCAGTATCAGTAATTAGTTTATAGTGACTGTGCTGTTAAAGAGCTTGATTGATTGCGATTGCACAGCATACACAAGTCACATTCTGTGTTCATTCTGAGATCTGTAGTGCTTATAATTTGCATTAATGTAGTTCAGATTACTACCAAAACTATGGTATTTAGATGAGATCAGGAAACTGCTTAATGAGATAAATTTTGATTATATTATTTGATAACAACTCATCTTCTGAAGTAGAAAGAGCAAACAAGCAAGATGAGCAAAAATCAAGATGAGTAATTAGTTTAGATCATGAAACCAGCAGTTTTTTGTGGAAGGGATCATTTATAAAATCAGGTTTGGATCCAAACACAGAAGTTGCAGATCTTCCCTGAAGTCTTCTAGCTGCTACTAGCTGGAAGTTTCCTCACCCAACAGGTCTGAACAATTTTGAATGCGCTTTGAGTGTTTTGTTCCACATCCCTTCTGACTGCAGAGAGGGCGGAGCACAGAGCAGGTCAGGCAGGGAGACACCTTCTCCAAGTTATAGGAAACTCCGGAGGAGGGCCTGTCTCCCAGACTGAGCCTTCTCCTGGTTCTTGAGCACACCCACGTGCTGGCTGCTGGTTCAGACATTTCATTCCTTTAAAATATGGCCAGCCCTGATGTTACCACCATGTTTAGTACACAAAAGCAGTTTCCTTGAACAGATGGAGCTCAAGGGAAAGACTGGAGTTCAGTGCCCTCCTTAGACTAAAGGAGTTCAAAGCACACCGCACCTAAGGGATCTTGAGCCACTGCAGCCTTCTGGCAGTTTACATTTGCTTTAGACTTCATGCCAGGGAAGGGTATGAGACATAGCCAGGAGAACGTGTGGGAGCAGTTTGTGTCACCCAAAGCCAGAGCAGTCTACGTGGAAGTGAGTCTAAGTCCTAGCTCACAGGATTATATCTGCTCTTACATGGTCACTGTGTGGTGTAAAATATAACAGTAAGACCAAGATGAAAGTTTAATGTGTGGTAGTCATCAAATAAGTAATAAGACAAAGATCAGGGACTGAAAACAAAATGCGCTGTCAGTTACAGGCCTGACATTGTGAATCGAGCACGTGGCCCATGAAGAGACGTGGCCATCAGAACAAGTCATGTTTAAGGCTGCTACCTGGAGGAAAGTTTGTTCTGTCCAACTCCCCTGCAGTGAACAGGGACATCTACAGCTGGATCAGGTTGCTCAGAGCCCTGTCCAGCCTGACCTTGAAGGTCTCAAAGGATGAGGCATCCACCACCTCTCCGGGCAACCTGCGCCAGTGCTTCACCACTCTTATTGTAGAAAACTTTTTCATTATATCTAGTCTAAATCTCCCCTCTCTCAATTTGAAACCATTTCCCCTAGTCCTATCACAACAGGTCCTGCTGTCCCCTTCTTTCTTGTAGCCCCCCTTTAGATATTAAAAGGCCGCTATTAGGTCTCCCTGGAGACATGTTCACCAATCTAAACAGCCCCAACTCTCTCAGTCTGTCCTCACAGGGGAGGTGTTCCATTCCATGAATCACTTTTGCAGCCCTCTTCTGAAGATGCTCCCATCCTCTACTGAGGACTCCACATCCAGATGCAGTACTCGAGGTGAGGTCTCACCAGCGCAGAGTAGAGGGGAAGGATCGCCTCCCTTGTCCTGCTGGCCATGCTGCTTTTGATGCAGCCCAGGATCTGGTTGGGTTTCTGGGCTGCGTGGGCACACTGCTGGCTCATGTCCAGCTTGTCATCCACCAGTACCACCAAGTCCCTTTTGGCAGGGCTCTGCTCAATCCTTTCGTCCCCCAGCTTGTACTGATAGTGGGGGTTGCTGTGACCCAGGTGCAAGACCTTGCATTTTCCTTTGTTGAAGCTCATGATGTTTTCCTGGGCCCACAGCTCAAGCCTGTTTAGTAATGCCATACTCCAGGCATGCATGTGGGGCTTTTGTGCATCTGTGTAAGAAATGTACGTGCTGAGTCTATATACATATATATATACATACCTTTTGTGGTATTTCAGTGCTTACGTGCTTTCGTGTTAGACCCAATATTCCAATCTGTTCTGCCTGTAAACGCTCTGAATGTAGTGTGTGAGTGGTCACTGTACCGTATGGTTATCTGAATGCTATGGCTGAGGCAGTGAATAGAGTAGGATTAAAGCTGTGGCTTTTCTACACCCAAAAATGTAGATGCCATGGCTGCAGTACACGAGTAGGAAAAACTGGAGGTGTCGCTGGCCATACACAGACACTGCTTCCTCCCACTCCTTACTCTCACCCTAAAGTTTGGAATGGCATCACACACAGGATGGAGAATTTGGCTGCCCAGCTGCGTGCAGCACTGCAGCAGACTGGCGCCGAGCAGCGATCCCTGCTCTGTGCTGAGCTCACTCCCAGAGCGCACACACATCCTGCAGCCTTCAGCTACCCTCTCTGCAAGGTGCCTGCACACTGTGCATCGCTGCGCTGTGTGTGGATCGGGGTCCTAGGGTTTCCTTCCTCCTCCCTGCTGTGTCAGCAGGAGCTGCATGCCTGTCATGGTGCTGTCAGGGCAGCAGGCAGCACTGTGGATGATGCTGTCAGCAGCACGCTGTTAGCTCGGCAGCACTGCCCATTGAGCAGCGCCATGACAGGTGCTTCTGTGTTTCACTCCTGCTTCTCACATACCTATCCTACGTTTGCCAGTTGGGACAAAAGACTGTGGTCTTGAGAAATTACAGCTGCTTTCATGGCTAATGCTGCTTCTGAGGGCTGTTCTGCTGCTTGCATTTGTGAGCTCTTGCAGTGACATTCACACAGCCACAGAAGTAGGCAGCAGGCTTCCTGAGGTCCTTGTCATTGTGGGAAACGGCTGTAGGAAGGACGAAGGGCTGCGTTCTGCTGCTGCCCAAATTGCTGTTAGACAAAGAGCTTGTCCTCTGTGTTAGAACATTTGTAAGGTGGAAGTAATACTTACCCAGAATAATGTGTTGCAATTTATGGGTAAATGCCTGTTGGTTTATGTGAAGATGCCTACCAAGTAAAAGAAAATATTTTTTGGTCTCCTAGTAACATTGCTATTGAGCTCTGTTACATGCAGAGCTGGCTTGAACATAACTAACGCGCTTGGAAGCATTATTGACAATGACCCGTTTAATTTATAAAATGTTCTGGAAGAGCCTATAAATATACATATGCCTGATTTTGAGCATAAGTAGTCTCCTGTACTCAGTGTGAAGTTTGTATATAGCTGTTATCAGAACTAGGGCCAGAAAGGTTAATTCTTGCTTTGCTGAAGCAGTTCCTGGTTTCAGACGTGCTTCAGTCTTTCAGAAACCTCAGCATTGGAGGTGGCTGCATTTCCTGGCTCTGCTAAATCTAATCTGCAGTACCTGGCTTGGCAGCCCTTCCCAGCACTGCGCTGCAAGCCAAGCGGGTCAGGGAGAGGCTATTATTAAACCTGGCTTCCTTGAAATGCTTTCAATAGCAAGATCTGATTATGGTGTGGTCTGCTTAATCATAGATGAGCCCAGCAGGGCTCATGTTCTCTGTGCAGCCGGTGCTGGGCTTTGGGGAGCTGCTGGCATCTTGCAAGGGCACAGATGTTTGGGGGGCCAGATGCTGGAGGTATGAAATTAGTGCGAGATGTCGAGATGTCTACCTGTTCGGGCTGTGTTTGTAAAAGCAGATTTGTGTGATACCCGGGCAGTGCTGTGTGTACTGTAATCTCTTGATGAGGGTGTTTTGTCTATCAGGGAAGCTGCTGCAGCTTTGACCATTATGTCCCAGTCATTTTACTTCCCCAAGGAGAGGATCACTGACATCTGTGTTTGTAGGCACGATATAAATACTCTGTGGAACAAAGCAGGGTTGTGCTCTGCCTCCCTCCCTGCCCTTCCCTTCCCTGCCTTTGCATGTGGTTTCGATTTGCTCCCAGCCATAGTGACCAGGGTCAGCACGTGTCTGTTATCAGGGATGCTGAGCTGGGCGTGGGACTGGTTAGAGGCAGTGAGGCTGGCACCTGTCATGGGACTTCTGAGAGCTGGGCTGTGTGTTTCCGTGCTTTGAAGTCAGGCTCTGGAATGGGCTGGGTTGAATGAGCAGTACAGAGAAACAGGGAGCAATGCTTGCAGCCGTCTGTAAGAGATTTATCAGTCCACCAGTTGTAGGAGGTTAGAGGCACAGTTACCTGCTCTGTCACAGCCTCCTGGCTAAGCCCCCGGCGGTCACTGCCTGCTGCTTCCAGCTCCCACTCCAGCATGGTGCTTGCAGGGCTCGGGGCACAGTGCATCTGCCCCAGTGTGGGCTGATCCTGCCCTCTGCCCAGAGCTGTGCCTGGAAGTGTTCTTTCTGTTGGGATGCTGCAAAGCGTTAAACAGCACGAAGCCATGTGTGCCTTAAATACCTCTTTACTTAGAGCTCTTACAGCCAGGACACTGAGATGCTTTTCCCTCTGGTGACTCCTCTGTAGTGGGATTCTGTCCTGTCCTCATAAGAGACCCCAGTAGATACTTGGGACTGGACAGCGGTTGGGTTGTGCCTGAGTTTCTGACGCCCCTTTGCTTCCATATGTGTGCCAGGTACATAACTTGATCTGTGGCTTGCAGCTTGGAAGAAGAACAATGAAACCAGCTCGATCCTGCTGGGTCCGAGCAGGCGGCACAGGGACGTCACAGGAAGGGCAGTGCTTTCCTTGCTGGCCAGCTGCTGTTTGAGGCTGGTTGTGTGGGTTAGAGTCACGACTCCTGTGAATCCTGACACTCAGAGAGTGCAATATCGGGAAATTAAATCAGAACGTGCGTGGTCCTAAGGCCGCTAGGAGCAGTTGCCAAATGTTTCATCCTGTTTCTGTGAAAAGATGCTCTGCCAGTGCCTTTTTCCAAGTGTATTCAGGAGCATAAGATGTGCCCATCAGTTTTGTTAAAGGCTGAAGGATCTGTGGAGTTTTTTATCCACCAACATGGGGATCATAGTAGCTGTAGCTGCATCTCCCCCTCGTGGAAATGTGCTTCAATGGCCATTTGAGTGACAAACTGAAATAAATCCTATCTTCAGGGTTTCTTCTGGATAATAAGACTTTGTTAATACATTTGCCTACTACTGACCTTAGCAAAATGAGGGCAGTTTTCTCGTATATAACAGCACTTGGAAAATACAAGCTCTAATCCATAGAAAGTCAGTAATCAGACAGATTAACAGCCAAGAAGCAGCTGAGAGCCATGCAATATTATTGGATTATTTTAAAGCTGTTAGAGCTGCCTTACTATGCTTCTTTGTCACATGAAAACCTGCATACATATATAAATGTATGTATGCATATACTCTGTTAGACTATACACATTTATATACATGTATATCAGCTCAGACACCAAAATAGACACAGATTTCCTCCCAGAAAATTGTTTTTTCATATGGTTTAAAACAGGAGAAATCTGTTTACAGTTGGATCCTTTTAATCATCGTGCTCTTGAAGGAGCCATGTGAGCAGCCTCATTCATATCCTGATAGCTATGAGAGAGCAAACAGGTTGTCGTAACACACATTTCTAGGCTAGTTCTAAAATGGCTTCTGTAGGGTGAGGTGTTTTGTGTCCAGATTTTTTTTTTCTTTTTTTTTTTTTTGTGCTGTTGTTGAAGTGCTAGTTCCAAAGAAGTGTTGAAAATCTGGAACATATCCAGTGCTTGTCCTTCGGGACAATGTTTGAAAAATCATGCAACTTCTAAAATTCACACAAGATAGACAAAGGAAGGATGCTTGTGATTCACTGTTATTTTGAAAACAGTCTTTGAGTTACAATTTCCACCGTGTCTTTACTCTTCCCTTTTCCTTTCCAGGGAGTGAAGCTGATTTTAGCTCTTCAAGCAGCACAGGCAGTATTTCAGCTCCTGAAGTCCATATGTCTGCTGCTGGAAGCAAAAGATCTTCTTTTTCTCGCAAGTAAGCAAAGTAATTTTTCCTTTATATTTCAAGTGTATATAGTACAAAGATAGACTGCTGTGTAAAGTCTTGCAATTAATGCATACAACATCACTACTGTGAGTTTTAAAACACTTTGTGTAACACTGTGCTCTTGGGCAGCACTTAGACCAGTTGGAACTGTGATGCAAGAAGGAAAAGAAATTGTACTGGGAGAACACAAATTGTCAAAATGCCAGCTCAGCCAACTGATGCTTTTGGTTTTTATCCATAACAAGTATGGGAGACACAGTTAGGAAAGATAGAAGAGGCATTGGCTGGAGTGAAGGAGGAAGCAACTGGGTGCATGTTAGTTAACTGCACTACTTGTAACCAGTTAAACTCAACCTTTCCATCATAGCCCTTTGGTTTTTGGCTATGGTTTGCTACAAATTGTCAGCTCAGCTGGTACCTTTCCAGGTCATGACCTTACGAGAAGGCTGACAGTATTGTCTTCAGTGTTCTTTTCTGCAACACTCTCATCCAGCCTTTACAGAACTAAAACTGTATGCAAAGTAAAAATAATAATAATAGTCGTCCATCTAAAGGAACTTTCTGTTGAAAGATTTCTGTAAGTTTTCGCCATACCATCTGTGAACTGCAAATCTAGACAGCTTGTGAATGCTGGGGTGTTGGGATGGAGCAGTGCACATTGTGCTCTGCCCACACAATCCCTGCTGGTACATTTTTTTGAGTAGGTGGAAAGAGTTCAAATTGTCAAGACTTGTTTCCTGCCCTTTGTGGAGTCACGGGAGTGGAGCTGGCAGGCAGACTGGGACCAGCAGCAGGATGCCCATATGCTGAAGTCACACAGACTTCTCTGAGACTGCAGTGTGCCCTGGTGTACTGAGATCAGCAGAATGATGCCTAATGAATAGTTTCCTATCTGTATTAAGAGACTGTTAGAAAAACAAACATTAGTTAAGCTCTCTGTTGATTAAATCTAACAAGTAATTTTACTGACTGTGGGAAAAAAAGGCCTAGTAAGTGTAATATGAAGCCCTAAAGTGACCCTCCTTTCAGTAAGAACACACGGAATTTCAGATGTTACTGTGTGTTTACATATAACTTTAAATTAGACCACACTGAGCTACTTAATCAGATAGAAGTCCTCTGTAATAATGCTCCTTCAAACGCATTGCTGTGCTACTGCACAAAAGTTGATGCTGCACTGTCCGAAGTGGAAAGAGATGTCTCCTCTGTAACATGTTCTTTTTTAACTGGTTGACTTAACTCAGTATGAAGCATTGCAGTGTTGTCACAAACCACAGTCCTGCACTTTATTGTAAAATAATTATAAATTCGCCCAAACCACAGCACTGTGATGAAGGTTTGCAGCATAGCCAGTCAGCCATCTGTTCCTTATAAACTGTTCCATTTTCAGAGAAGGGAGGAAACGAACTCAGACAATTTTAAGAGATTTTGCTTCGTAATTCTGTGGTATTTTAATTTTTATGTTCAAGCCTTTTCTTTTGCTGGCTAGATTTGCCTTTTTCCGTATTTTTTGAAACCTGTCCTTTCACTACAGTTTAGAAGAACAACTTGCATTAGAGGATGAATGTAGCAGCATAGCAGTGTAAGAACATTTTCAACTAAACAAATGAGGGGTGCACGCCTAAAGGCTGTCCCCGGTTCCCCAGTGCTTTGGCAGCTATTGGACAGTGCAGATATGAATTGCATTTAAGCACACACAAATAACAGTTTGTTTAGTAAAGATAGGGGGAAAAAAAAAAAAGGTAAATATGTATGAGAGGAATTGGAAGAAAGAATAAACTGTGCTTTCTTTGTCTATTTTAATACCATTTCAGCTTACTCTCAGTAGGGTTCAAGCTATATCTAAGCAAATGAATAGTTGACAATGACAGCTGAAGCACCCAGTTTGCCAAAGGCACAAAAGAACAGTGGCTCAAACAAAATCTGTTTTCACTTCACGCTGTGATCCCTCAGGCTGCTTGCTGAGGATGGTAAAAGAAGCCTTATAACAAGACCCAGTCAGCCTCCAAAGATGAGCATCTCTGCAGGCCTGGCAGGGTAAACTGAGATGTGGTTCCCTTGGAACTAGTCGAGTTTGCAGTGCTCTGATTAGTTAATGGAGGCAGAGTGAAGTTCAGGGAACACGGATGATCTGATGGAGTCACGGGAAACTAGTATAAACAGAGAAATGTGAAAATGCCAGAGGTTTCCCTAAATCACACAGTTCAAACTAAGACCCTCCCAGTCACCAAAAGAACGTGTGGTGGCTGATGACATTGAGTCTTCCTTTTTTCCAAGCCACTCCGTTATTTTTCTCCTTCACTGGTATCTTACAGACAATTTTGTATGTAACGTAAGACACATCGTGGGTTGCGTGACGAGGATAATCCAATGTGCTTTAACCATTTTGGTTCCTCTCCAGTCGTGGCCCTTATGGTCGGAATAGTGGACCTTCATCCTACAAGTCTGGAGTCAGCCCACCTGCTTCCCGTGAAAAGGACCATTTGTCAACCCTGTGCAGAAGTCAGCAGAATCCTGTTAACATCCATCAGAATTATGGGGTTTCTTCTCCCAGTAGCAGTAACTCAGGCTCATACAAAGGAAGTGACACCAGCCCAATAATGAGGCAAGTGTTTATTTCATCACCCCAGTGTTCAGTGCGCTGAGTTACCTTCTCTGCACTGGAATGTGGGATCAGCTGAGCAATTTGTCTTGCTCCTCAGCACAGGTGTGACTCCTCATATTGGTGGCTTGACAGTCTAGGCAGAGTGCTCCAACCCATATTTTTCTACCACTGTGCAAGCTTTATTGTTTCAGCACTGTGAAATTAAAGGTTACTCTGACAGAGGCCTCCTGTAGTTGGTTTCCACTCCAAGGCAGCATCTTTCATGTGGTTTCATGCCAACAGCTCTCATGTGGATCTACTGGCTCTTTCACATTCGGGTCCTTTCGATTTGGAAAGAGTTGGGTGTGGTAGTACAGAAAATATTATACACTCAGGCAAGAATTCACCTTGTCTAGCCTTAAGCACCTATCCAAGGAGTGCAGTTTCCTGTACAGGAAAGAAAACAAATAACCTGCCAGAAGATGCAACACACAGTGCAGAGACTGAATTGCTGCCATTCTGCTGCAGTTTCCCTATCTCCCCTTTCTCTGTCAGACAACAGTCAAGCATATTAGATACACACCTAGAGCTGGATAGGGTGGGTCTAGGTTTCAGTGTCCTCAACTTCATAACCTACGTGTGGATCTAAACTCAATTCTTACATGAGCTTACTCAGCCATGTCTTTAGCTGAGTGCCATTGCCAGTGGCCTGGCTGCCTGCTCTTGAACACTCCACCCATTTTAGATGAGGGGATGTCTAGGTATTTCAAAGTGAAATATCTCTTTTGATGCAATTGCACCGAAACCAAGTACAATAAATAGTGAATGTTTTCTGATAGCCATGTCTCAGCAGTTTCCTCAAGTACTGGATGGAGTGAGTCACTTGTGCTGACACTGAGAAGCCCCAGATGAGTCGTGTAAACTCAGCTTCGTATCAGCCAACGTGGTATATTTCTTTTTGCCAGTTCTGAAGAACCATAGGAGTGATGATAGGTGATGGTTTGTCTTTTTTTCTTTCCAGGCGATCAGGGAGATACATGGCTTGTGGTGAACAGCATGGCATTAAGCCACAAAATCCAGAGCAGTATTTGACTCCTCTGCAGCAGAAAGAAGTCACAGTACGACATTTGAAAACAAAGCTGAAGGAATCTCAGAGCAAGCTTAAAGAAAGGTATATTTCATTTAATTAGGGATGGGAATCCTGAATGCTTTACCGACTTCTTGACCTGATAAAGTTTTCACTAAAAAATATAGAATATGAACAGTCTGGTTAAGCTGTTTTAAGGTATTTCAGCTTTCATAGTCTGCTCAGTAAATACACACCATGCAGTTTATTTATATATAT
>VXAV01011941.1:0-21594 GCA_013399715.1 Alectura lathami
ATCTTGACCCAAAGGCAAACACAACCTGCCTTTAAGGGCTGATACTCCCGAGTATTGTCAACGTTCCAGGACTGTATTAGCCTGCAAGCTGAACCCTGCTGATGGCTGATGAAGTAACATAAGGTAACAGAAACTGTGTGACTTGTTGTTTTAACCATTTCAAAACATCGCAAAACCAAATCCTGCTAAATAATTCATAGAAGAGTTTTAAATAATTTTGCCATCATTTTTGGGCCCAGGCTGGGGGCTGGCTGAGATGCCACCTCCTCTGTGCGTATGCTTGGTCTCACAGCTCCTCGGGAAAGCCTTCACATTTTTGTTACCATCTCAAAGCAAGTTGGGAGTTAAGACAGATAAAAATGTCATCAAACTGATCAGGAAGGAAACATGCCATTGCAGCGTGAGACTTTTGCAGGCCCTGCAAAAGTCAGGAAGCAGCAAACACTGAGCTCTACTGCAGACATTAATCTAGCCATGGATTTTTTCCCACTGAACTCCTCCTGAAGTGGAATGGCTTTGTAGAAGAGAGATGGCGAAAACCTGATGGCTGCTTTAAACAGCCCACATTTCATTCCTGTGTGCAAGGAGAAGGAATGGTCTTTTCTATATCTAATGGAAACTCAGGTACTTCCTACTGCCAAGGTGTCCCACTGGTTTCAGGAGAGCAGGAGAGACTACATTTTACCCTAGGAAAACTGGTGCACCCTTCATTTTTTGGGCAGGACACGTTCTGGAATCTGTCTAGATTCATACATAGCAATAGGTACATGCAGATATTTGCTGTTGGCAATTTTCTCTGCAGACTGCTAGCACCGTAATACAAGCAACAGTGCAAATCAAGGGGCATTGCTTTGCAGTACATGCTAACAATAAACAACTCCTTTCACTTCTCCATCCATCTCTGTGTTCAGTACTGCAGCAACAAGAAGTGGTCCTGGGCCAGCTGGGAAAAGTCTCTCTCTTTAGCTGCCCAATACTAAACCTTAATCTCCATCTCCATGGGTAAGAACATGGGTGAGCTGTTTTCACTGATGGGGCTGCTGGATCCCTGTTTCAGGCTTCTCAGCTTTTGCTACCTGCCAGCCTTTTCACCCCATACTTCTGAATGCCCTGTCTGGAGCCTGGGGGTTTCCACAGCTCAATGTTATGAAGTTATTGCACCAAGCTTTACTCTCCTTTCTGCACCCACTGCAGTTGCAAGGATGGGGGAGAGACTTCTCCATGTTCTAGGCTCCTCAGATCCTTTCTGCCTTTGATTTTGGATTTCTGCTGAGAGTGGACGATGAAAACCTCCCCTGTTGGCAGGGTCATCCTGAACCCGCTGTAAAACAATGCTCCAAAACCTCCCCTCTGCTTGGCACAGCACACTGCCAAGCCTTATTCATGAGCATAGACACTTTAAGCACTCCATAGAATCATAGAATCACCCGAGTTGGAAGGGACCATCAAAGGTCATCTAGTCCAACTCCCCTGCAGTGAACAGGGAGCTCCCCTGTGATGCCTGTGCCCACCTGAGCAGGGGGCTGTTTCCATGGACAAGGCTGTGACACAACACACTCTACCATCAAACTGTTTCAATTTTGTGCAGTGACAGACAGAGCAGATCAAACAGAATGAGTAAAGACATGACAGAAAACAAACATGAGTGCTGCGGAATGGGATTTGCCAAAGGACAAACCAGGATGGGTGAGAAGATGGGCTGTTAGCCAGTACCTAGAAGACACGTGGGATTGTGTGGGGCTCTTAGCTTCACAGCTCTTCACCATGGATGGATTTCTACAGCAATGGAATGAAACGAGACATGAGTTGTGCGGGTGCCATGGGGACAGCGTGACCGTCCCGACAGTGGGCCAGCCGCAGGGACAACCTGTGCCACTCACCTAGACAGTAACGAAGACACGGGCTTTTCAACAGAATTGCTCCTTTCCCATGGCTTCTTCCCAGAGTCTGGAAAACAAAAATGGAAAGTTACTCTTTATTATTTTTTCTCTAAGAATAAAAAGTCCTGAAACTGATTGTTTTATACAGCTGCTTTCATTCAGTGGGGACAAGTGACTTGGAAAGATCCAGGAAGGGAGGAGGGTTGAATGAGAGTGGTTGCCTACATTGCAGAAGAAAGCATTGGCAACATCTGCGTAGGGATCTGATTAATTAGGAACCAGACACTTAAATGATACTAAAAAGACATGGAATTGGAACACTACAAAGAAAAGTAGAAATTATTGATATCGAGAAATACAGGCTAAGTCTTGCAAGGCTTATTTTAGTCAATACGATACTTATATTTTAAGTGAAAAAGGCTGATGTTTATTGTCTGCGTAGTTGGCAGAAAATGTGGGTGTACATGGAAAAAAACAGTGCGATCCCCCTCCCCCAAAATCTCAACAGAGAGAATGTATTTAATGCTCTTCCCATTTCTAGCTAGCAGAACATTCCCAAAGCTGCACTACAGATCCCTCATTCCTGAGCATGCCTGCTGTTATCCCAGCCTCCTCTTATGCAAACAGTCCATCAGAAAGCGAACCATTTCAGAGACCTGAACGGATGCAACTTTATACACAAGGGTTTGTTTCTCTGTGAGGTCCTGAAAAGCTCTTTAAAAGAATTATGGGCATTCCCAGGAAGTCTGTAGATCTTTTTCCTCATTACATGCGTGCACCTTTCTGCTAGCTTCTTCCTCTTCCCTTGCAAAACAAGCAAGTAATGGCTTTGCTCCAAAAGGATGCTGGATTCCCTTGTGAGAGATCTCTTTTACGAAAAGCCAAGGCTGATCCAAGGATGATTTGCTAATGCAAAGCTGACTGGCTTGCAGTTTATCTACTGTGATACAATTATTTCAAATCATCACAGAAAAAAAACGTATTTTAAGGGCTCCTTAGTTTCACTTAGTAACTCCCAAGATCAGGTCTACTTGAACAAGCTGCTGGGTTAAGGATGGGTAACAGTTTGAGACCCAAACCCCAGCTCTATAGACCAAGACAGCTACACTACCAAAAATGAAATAACTTAGAGGGTTATAAGGTGCATAATATTAATATATAATATTAGAGGTGCGCAATATTGAAGATGCAGATCCTCAGCTCCATGTCTGGACTCCTGTAACTAGGTTGACTCTTTTGCCAGTTTCTAGGCTGAGGAGTGTATAAAATCACCATTTCTTGCTAAGTACAGCTTTTGAAACAGTGGTTATTGAAGAAATTTTCTGTTAGCTACCGCTACTGTGCTCTGAAGGAGGGCAATGAACCAAGAGTCCTGAGGTGATGCAGAACACTAGATTAAGGAGACAGCTGAAGAGCCATGAGTTCAACTTAATACCTGATGAATTCTGCTGCTGCTGGGTGGGACCTCGTGTACTGGGTGAAGGAGAGGTGCTAGCATCATCCTAGGAAGAGAAAAACAGGGCATTACTTAATTCTGGAGATGAAGCAGAGTTCTATTCTGCTCTGATGACCAGACCCGGTGGTACAAAAACAAGTTTTCTTCTAACTCATCTGACAAGCCCTGCTACCATGGTATGGACTCAAGTCCATTTAAACTTCAACCCTTCTCCTCATTTAACATGGGAAAATACCTCTTTTTTATTTTTCACTAAGATGGGCACTTTGCCATGATTCCACTGCATCACACTCATCCCTGTAAGCCAAACCAGGCTGAACTACCTGAGGACTGCTGGCTGATGATGTCTAAATATAAAACATCTATTCCCCAAATTTAGAAACTCTCTGTAATATGGAAACTCTTCCTGAAGGAACACTGGGTCACATTCCAGCCTCTTAGCCAAGACAGCCACTGGTATCTGTGAGACTGGTCCAGGTACTAACAGAATATCAAATAACCCCATCAATTAATGCTCCTCCTAACTAGGATATTTAATATTACACCACAGATGTGGAATCTGTTTTCTTGAATTCATGGATGATAAGTCATAAAACATTAACCCATTTTTTTCTGACATGCAAATATTATTTAGCAGCCCTCAAAACACACTTAAGGCAAATCATTAACTGTGTATGGTAAGGTAAAAACAAAATTGCACTGAGTTTGGCAGAAGAGAACTCCACCACACAGTGTACTCAAGACACTCATTAAACAGATGTTTGTTAAAAAAGTCTTCTTAATAGTTCAGTGCTGGCAGGAAGTTTGGTTGGGTATGAAAACTCCTGAAGAGCTTCAGGGAGAGAGAACAAAAGGCAGAAAGACAGCAGAGGCTGAACGGTTAGAAGCTAAATGGTGCCCTTCATCTCTACGTATGGTTCAAAACCAGCCATGGGGCAAGATTCACAGTAATGGTTGCACAGCAGAATCACGTATTCAATAAGCAAATACCATGCTTGAAGCATTCCTTGAGGAACATGCAAAAATAGCTGCTTTTCTCCTGAAACAGTGCAGGTGCTTATTCCTGCTCTTGCTACAAACGCTTCAGACTGGGGCGAGACTTGCACCTTCTGAATGGCTTTCCTGCTGAGCAGCTTCTCTTGCCTCTAGTGGGAATACATCTGTACAGGTGATACGGGGTACATGAGATGCTTTATGAACTTGCAGCCAGAGCAGAGTGCCTACGTAAGGGAGAGGCTGGCAATAAGGATGCTCTATGAGCTGCAAACCATGAGAAGGGACATGGCACTCATCCTGGCCTCTTGAACCTGGAGAGATCGCCCACGTTTTAGAAGTTCAGCATGTAAAAAGAAGTGTTTTAACCTGTTGAACATAAAGTTGCACAACCACAAGGAGTCCTTCACTTACATTTTGGCTTTCCTCTTCTTTTTTGTCAGCTGGCTTGTCTGACTGCGATGCTGCTTTCCTCCTTTGCAAAGGAATACAAGACAGGACAAATAGTCAGCCCTCCAGGAGCACTTCTGCACAAGGCCTCCGCATGGGAAGGCTGATTCAAGCTTTGGTGGGAGTTACTGTTTACTTAGTTCTTCTTACAGAGCTTGACAGACTGAACACATTTGGTTGTGTAGGGTTTTGGATGGAGGTGAGGAATCCAAACGTTAGCAATACAACTCAGAGAGGGGCAATATTTTGAAGCAATGTTTAATAGAGGAATGCAGGGTGTGCAGAAGAAATGTGCTGAAGCAGAGGAAGGAAACACAGCTGGTATGAAACCAGGTAAGAAAGGGCTGACTACTCCCTAGGGCTCAGGACCTGTCAGCGTCAGTCCTACAGAGGACAACCCAGAGGTGTGACAACCCAACCCCCCCAGGGGTTTCTGAGGAACAGGCTCAGGTGGGTACTGCAGTGAGGATGCTGTACTCTCAGGCAGCTCCAATATCACTCTGCCAGTTGTCCTTTGCCCCCCCATCCCCATTTCCACACAGACAAAGGGCGGTGGCACTGCTCCTGTGTGCTGAGACAGTCAGAAAAGCCCTTCAGCCCAAGTCCCTCTTCACTGGGAAGGGAGAACAGTATTTCTGCTCAACCAAGACCCTCGACTCTCCAGAGTGGGAAAACTCTGGCTGGAGACCAGGAGTCAGGAAGAGTGAGCGCACTAGTTTTGGTTTTCTAGCGCCTTTGGTGGGTGGTGGAAGATTATTGCTGGCTCAAACCCCGCTCAGAGGCAGCAGTTCCTGAGCCCTGCAGCCCCAGGACCAGCAGTGCTGGTGGTACCTGCAGAATTCAGGCAGGGACCTGAAACCTTCACTCTGTGCTCATTCCTCCCAAGTGAGGCAAAACGCCCTGAGAAGCATACGGCAAAGAGCTGCAAGCCACCACTGAGCAATGGGACATGGGAATAAACAGGTTTTTGAAGAAAACGTGCTTCAGGTTCTTCCTGGGTGCCAGCCACAGTGACTGAAGGAAATGAAAAACAATTTCTTGATTTTCAAGGGTATAAATAGCACTCAAGTGTTCCAGGCAGTACTGACTCTCTTTACACCCAACTTCCCTTTGTAGACAGGAGAACTGCAGCTCCAGTCTCCACATTAATTTTGATTGTAATGATCCTTATCCTCACCCACCTACAAACACTACCCTTAGCAGGTTTCTTTTTAGAACAGCAGTATGACAGGTTTTCATTTAGTCTTGATTCTGAGGTGGACAAAATTCATCTCAAAGAAAAAGAAAATCCAAATGGCATGTAGAAAGGTTTCTGAGTTTCCATAAACTAAGACAGATTTCCTACCACTGGCAAAAGAAAAGCCTCACTGGATTCACAGATTGGAGGACTTGATGTAAATCTGGAGTAGAATAGAGGAGTCTTTATCTTACTACATGCATGCATGTGTTTGTAGGATGCAAAAAGGAGTAAAACATGTACGCGTTTGTAGGACACAGTGCTGTGTAGGAATTACTTCCAGGTATTCAAATGAGTTAACAACTTTTTAATACCTTTTAGATCAGAAACCTTTTTTGTAGTCTTCCTATAACATTTAGTTGGTATTTCTGAGGCACAAAGGTTTTGCAGCTTTGTGCATTTACTTTTGCTTTCCAAAAGATTACATCCATAGTCCTTGTTTAGAATTCCTTCCGAAATGACCAGCACATGGAGGAAAGTTGTAATCAGACCCTCTGCACTGGGAACTGTGTTCATCCTACACAACCTTATTTAAAAACTCCACCTCTGCACTCGTTACAACAGTACCTACTCTCTGTTATCTTACTCATCCTTTTGTTTAACTATTTATATGTAAAAAAAAGAAAATCTTTAGAGCTAAAACAAAAACATCTGTCACAAATACTTGTGAATTACAGTCTAACATGATGGAAGGAGGAGGAAAACAGAAAGCAAAAATAATTGAAGCAGTATCTTTAAATGGCTGGTAGCTTGGTGTATCACGAGTCATCCTTTTGGAGAATAGCTTGGCTAGGCTGTCATAAACACACTGAGAAGCAACAATAAGTTACCTGCCAAGATGCTGTCCTGTTTATGGTTTTGGGCCCAACATATTGAACGTGCCACATAAAATTTATTTGTCCAAGTTCCTCTCATAGTTTATTCTTTCATAAAACAGTAACTTTGAAACAGATCCAATAAAAGGCAAAATCACAGAGGATCTGTTTGTCATTGTCTTTGAAGGTTACTGGCCTGCATGCTTTGATACAGCAACTCAGCTCTGCCAGGTACCATTGCTGCAATACCTTCACCTTCATGCCAAGTGCCAGGGGCTGCTGGTGACTAGCACCTTTGCAGAACCTGTCAAATTGCAAAGAGGCACCAAAGGGACCCACTGCTCACCAAAAATGAGAGCACTTTGTCCCAACTGCAGTCTGCTGCAGAGCTCACGCTAGGATTTATGTGAAGGCTAAGTACAAACCTTTTTGCCAGTAATTTATTCATTTCTTCCATTAGTCCTCCGCTGCCTCCTCCGCTACTTGTTCGATTGGCATCGCTCTTAGAGACCCCACTGGGGCTGGACCCCCCTGAACCGTCTTCTGGCTTAAGACAGAAATCAACATTGGAGTTAATGAAAAGAATTTAATTTACAACCATGCCCTTAATAATTAGTTTTCCCAATTATTAGGAGCAGCAATCTCAATCACAGATCAAAACCAGAGACAGGACATGTTCTGGGTTGGAAAGGAGACCCACACAGACCTTAATAAACCCAGGTGAGGCAATATATGTGGGCAAATTATGAAGAATCCCCCAGCGTCATTTGTTCGTAATTATGTTTAGGTTACGCAGCCCCAGCCTAAGTGGACACTTATTTACAGGAGGCCTCAACAATCTACACTGGCTTCTGTGAGCATGGTGATTTCAAGCACTTATAATGCTTGTAAACAGTAGTAGATACCATAAGGGTGGATTTTGCAGAAGTAGTGAAATCCTGGCAACACGAGAACTTGCAGCCATTTCCAAAACAACATTTTCTGAACAGCAGAATTCCTACCAAATGTTCTACCTGCTCTACTAATTCTACCTGCTCAGCTTTATCTATCCCACAAACTCCCATCCAAAAGTTCATGTAGCTGAAGCAGGCTTCATGGTGGCTCTGCAGAACCCTACGCCAAGCTGGCTGTGCTTCCCCACGGCGGCAAAGAGCCCACCTGGCAGTCCACGGCAGCCTCCTTACCCGCTGAACTCTCCTCAGTTTGGCACCAGCCAGAGCCGCCGCGAGCCCCGACACCGACCCGTCTTCGCTGCCAGCCCCTTGGCTGGTGCCAGCTGGCAGTGGGGGTGGTGGGGGGGGCGCAGCTCCCATGGGTGGCGGAGGAACCGGGGGGGGCGGCGGAGGCGGGGGGCCCCCGGACGAGGCAGGGATCACTGCAGCACCACTGGGATGGCCGGGTGGGAGGGCTGGGCCTGAAAGGCAGAGAGGATGAGTTACACACCAAGAGCCACCACCTCCAGCTTGCACATGGCGTCATGTTCCCTGTTGCAGGGCTGTGACCTGATGGCACGACGAGTGAGTAATACAAGGAAGCACCACAGACACAGAGGAAGGAAAAACTGTGGATGCATCAATGGTCAATTAGCTATGGTTGTGTCCTCCCAAATGGTGGATGCATCAGTGGTCAGTCACCTACAATGTGTCCTCCTGATTGGTGAAGGCATCAATGGTCAGTCAGTTATTGTTGTGTCCTCCCAAACAGTGGAGGCATCGACGGCCAACCAGGTGTGGTTATGTTCTCCTGCAAGGCCCCATCACTAATAACAAACATTAGCCCTCTCAGCTACTGCTTCAATCTATGCTGAAATCACAGCACAGACAGCACTTCCTAAGCAGCACCTTTCATTTGCTCCTCTCGTAGTCTTCTACATGTGGACAACAATCTGCGATCAACCAATGCCATGGATTTCTGTTGACATCAGCTTTTTCAGCAGAACCATGGGCTACAGCTGTTGCATGGCGTACATATGTTCTGTTGTACGGCCTCAGCCAGCCTTGCAGAACAACAGGGGGGAGCCCAGACCCACCACACCGAGGTTCAGCAAAGCCCTCACTGGCTGTAGTGACTGGCCGGGGTGGTGAATTCTGGTGCAGTGCTTTGCCTGTAATGGGTTAGACGAATGTGTACACCACGAGGAGGCTATTTCCCTGCGTTATGCTCCCAGAAGAGGCCAATCTCAATATTTCATGCAGGCTCAACTGTTCAGTATGTGTTATTTTGACAGACAGGAGCGTTTTGACAGAGGAACATTTGAAAATTAACATTAGCAGCCTGGTTTTCTTCTCATCTACAGTTTTTTTTTTTTTTTTTTTTTTTTTTAAACACTGTCTTATTTCTGTGGTTACTTCTATATTATTTCACACTCCTGATTTCATTCCTGAAATTAATCATACCTGCTATTAGAAATACTTTAAACATTTCAAGCCCTCTTTGGTTCACAAACATAACAGTTAGTAATTCATTGTGGGTACAGTTAATTGTAATTGCAAAACTACACCCACCTAATTAGAGGCCAGCTTGACGCAAAAACTGAATGCAGTCAAAATAAGGGACTGACGCAAATCCAACATAATTTTATTGAACTAAGTGGACTTATATCTGCTGATGGACTGAGCCTCCAGTGGCAGTAATACTATTTTTAGCGGAAAATGGAAGGAAATGTCTCAGTTTTCTTCCTTTTCTAGGCACATTGTTTAAGCATTATATGTGGTTATAGACAAGAATGGACCCGAGTCACAAAAGGCGGGATCTGAATTGCAAATAGGCATTATGTGTAGCTGCTCTAACTCAATGGGCTTCAGACAAGCACTAGGAATTGAGGCCGTATGCAAAGTGCAGACCCAAGCTCTTGATCTGCCTGCAATCCAAAGGGTTTGCTGCAACAGCTACAGTGACAAGCCCCCAACTGTTAATGCAGTTTACAGTGCGAAGAAAGTTTCTAGAAGGAAATAAATCATATAAGCACAGAAGATTCTGCATAACTCTAACAAAATCTGTGTTGTACCTTTTGTTGGTAATAGAACTACCACTTACATAAAAGAATAAAAATCACACCCTCATCCAATATTGCAACACAGACAACAAGTCTACTACAGGTCTGGCCTCCAGCTTAAAGGAGCCCATCTGCTAAGTCTGGACCGGCTGAGTACAGGCTTTGTACGAAGCTCTCTGCCAAAAGCGATTGGACTCTGCTGAATGATGTAAATCTCCTCCTGGGCTAATACACTAAGGACATGCATTGCAACAGCCTAGCTACAGGGCCCTGGCCCTGTAATTCTTGCTTTTTGCCCTGCTTTTACCTTGGAAGGTCCTTGGACCAGTCCTGAGTGCACTCCATGCTTTCTCACCTTGGTTTCAGAAATCACGTTTGACAGGGGTAGTCTTGGGTCTCAGGCCTTTCACTAGCACGGGCAGTGTGATTGCAGCTTTTTACACAGCTCAAAGCTACGGCTCTTTACAGGTCACAACTTGTTCAAAATCAGTACTTACTCAAGTGGGAAATGGCTGATGAAGTCATGTAAGGAGGGGTCCTCCTGGGCATAGTCACCTCAGGCCCAGCAGCATAAGGGGGAGGCAATGGAAGACAGTGTGACATGGGCGGAGAGCAGTGCTGGGGGGGACGAGGGGAAGTAGGAGAGGACAGGGAGAAGGCTTGGCCCCAGGAGCCGTTGGGGCTGGCAATCACGGGCAGCTGGAAGGCAGGCACAGCTCCTAGGCGCAGAAAGAAGGCCCCAGCCATGCTTCTCCCCTGGCTCCTAGAGGAGCCTACAGCTTCGAGATGGCCATTCAGGGGCATGCTGGGCGAGGTTTCCTGCCCTGCTTTGTCCATGGGTCCCCTGACCCTATTGTGCTGGGCAGGAATCATGGGCAGGAGGGTGGGACCGCGTGGCTGTGGGCCTTCAGCCCTCTGCCCCAGGGGTGCGTTTGTGATGGGGGTGGCAGAAGGCCGAGGAGAGCTGCAGAGAGAGGAGCGCCTGAGGGGCTGGTGAGAAGAAAAGGGGAAGTGGTGAGAGGGATGAGAAGGTGGTGGGGACAGCGAGGCCCGCCTGATCCTTGGTACAACAGTCCTGCGGGCTGGGCAGGCTGGAGGGGAGGAACCCAGGGCTGTCGGCAGCTCAGAGGCTGAGTGTCTGTGAAGGAGCTGTGGGGGCTCTCTGGCTCTCCATGGGCATCGCATGGAGGATTTATGAGGGAGCTCTGGGGCAGCAGGTGGGGCAGGGATGGCTTTTGCATGGTGGGGTGGCAGAGGAGTAGCACCAGAGGCAGGTGGAGGAGGCTGGTGCTGAGAGGGGAGAGAGCATATGCTTATCTGCAGGGTGGAAACTAAAAGAACAAAGAAGACAAGTGAAAAAAGAATAAGATGGGTATGAAGTGAGGAACAAAACCAAAGCAAAGCAGTAAGGTGAAAAGGGGACCACAGAATAAATGCAAACAGAAGCTCAAACAAAGCCAAGAGGAGATGGTGCAGGCACCAGCCCAGGGATTTCCAGCCCTCAGCAGAACTAGAGGCTGTTCAGAGCAGGACCCATGGCTGAGAACAGGCTGTTTGCTCCAGTGCCAGCAAGCCCACGTGAATCTGTCAGGGTCACGAGCATCACTCTTGCACCAAGGGAGCTGTAAGGGACACGTTGAACACAGCGGTGGCTGCCCTGAAGCCAGGAGGGGATGGCTAGAACCCTCCAGGGGCCATGTCCCTCTCCTTGAAGGTGCCCAGGTGGGATGCTGGCTGCATTCACTGATGCAGAAGAGCACATGCTAACCTCTGCCCAAACAGCCCAACAACTTCTGTCACTAGCTAATGTACATATCTACCTCTGAAGCGGTTTCAAGTAAAAAACAACTGAAAAGTTGTAACAGCTGAGGAAATAATTCATTGAGGTGACCACATTAACTGATAAAACTACCCCCAAAACAAAAGACCAAACAGGACCGTCTTGGCCTGGTTGCTGCTGTCTTTCGCAAAGGCAAAGTCATACTTCATAAAATATTCCTGCCATCTCTTCACTCAGCCTTGTACAACTTAATATGCTACAGAAGATTTTCATAAGCTCATTAAATATATATGTATTTTCCATTAAGTACACAGAAGACTCCTCACTTCATGACTACAAAATCCCCACTGATAAGACTCCAGGGCTCTCATTTCCCCTGCATGCTACATTTGGCTCTGTGTTGCAACGGGGCAGCCCTGACCTGGCACAGCTGGCACAGCCACCCCATCACGCTGACGTCCCCCAGAAACAAGGCGTCACTGCTGCGTGGCTGTGCTGCCTTGGCCAGCCAAAAATCCCCCTCTGCTTACCAGCTTTGACAAGCCCCACACCTGCATGCCTCAGACATGACCCTCTGTTCAACAGCACACCATGCCCAAATGCATTTAAATCCTTGCTACAAAAGATTTAAAATCAAATTATTACTATAACCCTTGGTCCAGCATGGGCACAGGTTGCCCAGAGAGGTGGGGAAGTCTCTCTCTTTGGAGATCTTCAAAAGCCATCTGGACATGGTCCTGGGCACCCTGCTCTGGGTGTCCCAGCTCAAGCAGTGGTTGGAGCAGATGGACCCAGAGGTCCCTTGCTACCTCTACCACTCTGTGATTCTGTAATTCTTAGCTTTGTATATAAACCATGCAAACCTCAACTACGAGAGAAGAAAAGCAGGGAAAGACCATAGCTGCTTTGTTTCCAGGTGTTTGACGCATACCTGTGGTAGAGGTTCTTCTTTCCAGAGATTCTTGGCGCTGTTGCTGCTGCTCCATCACCTGCCTGAAAGAGCAATGAAAAAAGCCTCAACCATTACGTGCTCTTTTTCCTAAGAGCTTCATGCAGTCAGAGGCCTTCAAGCTGTATGTCTGGGCTGGCGTGAGCCAGTCCTCCACACAAACGCTGTTCCTGCAGACAGACGTGGTTTTGGTTTCACCCACCCTCACCGCAGCAGTGCCAGGTGCTGGGGATGTGCGATGAGCACAAGGCCTGGCACCTGCAGGACACCACAGATGCCTGGGCCAGGGGCTGTCTGATCCGTGTCAGGAAACTCTGCAAAGGGCTCTGCATGAAGCATGGCCAGGAGAAGGGTGCTACAGGTGCAGGAGAGAAAAGCAGCCATGTGTGTTCTCATCCCAAGGCGTATGAGCATCTCATATAAAATGGCACACTTGAGATTTTTTGGGAACACAGAGAACTTGTAGTTAGAACGAAAATACAGTAAGTTCGGGCTGCACTAACTGCTGACTGTACCTTGCTGGCACAGCACAGCTTTGCAAGTGAGCAGAGCTCTGCCTACCTGCCACAACACATGCCCGTACCAAGAAGACCTGGGCCTCCGTGCATACTCAGCACAAAATTACACAGTGGCTTTTTTTTTCCTCTCTTTTTTATTTAGGGATTTCAGAGGCTGCCAGCTCCCAGGTTGCCCAAGCAGATAAATGCAGCAAGAAGCCCTTTCGCAGGCTTTGCCTTCCAGAGACGTGCAGTTGCCAGATCGATCGGCAGAGGGCTTCTCTCGCACGCTGTAACACTGCAGAAGCTGCCACTGCCGCCCCTGCCACAATCCTTCCCTACCATCCCCTAGTCAAAAAGCTAGATAGTTAAACATGCAGATGGATACGGACTAGAGTATCCAACAAGACCAGAGCGCAACCCTGAAATTACCTTGCTGGAGCACTTGGTGATAAGGTCTATTATAATTTTCTTCCATGATTTCTAAGCCAAGGGGTTGCCATGAATTTGTTTCACATATGCTCAGGCCAGTCTTAACTGTGCAGAGATTTTTTTTCTGCAAGAAGTTTACTTCTTGTTCTGTACAGCAAGACAAGCTTAACTGTAGGCAACACCTCTTTACTGATTCCTTACACAATATTTTAGAAATATCTGTGTTACATTTTTGCTCTACTTGTACTTTCAAATGATTTTGTGATTTTGAAGAATTCTGTCTTATTCACATACAAATCAAAGATCTTTTAGGAAAAAAAAATCATAAAAATAAAATTATGTTATGTAGGAACCAAAAGAATGTCTTTATTTGCAAAACAATCTCCCTATGTTTCAATTCTAATTTAATAGATGGACCAGGAAAATCCACAATTATAATTACTCACTACGGACAGATCAATCTTAAACTGGTATGATGTTCAGGACATGCAATCCAGTGAACACAGGCAATTTCCAGAAAATCATTACAGGCATGTGAGAAAATGATTATACTTGCAGAGTGCAAAGGGGAACTAGTTTTTAGGAACAGCCTCAGCTGGCTGATTCCAGTGGTTTCATTTCAGCTACGACAATCTAAACCAAATAGAAATCTTTTCTGCAGCACACACCCTGACTCTTACTGGATAGTTACATGCTGGACACCTATGCTACAGCATCAGTTGCACTGCTAAAATTTCAGTTGTAAACAGACATTCCCTAAGCATGCTGTCCTCTACAATAGCTTGGCACTTATTAGCAAGATTTGATGATGAAGAAGGGCTTGACATGTATTCTCCTCTTTAAATCTTGGGTAAATTCTAGGTTTATCTGGAGGATGGACATGGAAAACTCCAGCAGGACAGACCTGGAAAGGAAGTCAGGTAAGACATCTCCAAGTTGCTCGAGCCCCTGGAGCAGACACGGGGGCTGGGTGCTTCCCAGAACAAGGGTCTGAACGGGCACCTGATGTCTTTTGGGCTCATGCTGGCCTTGCCTACCCTTGGGCAGGAACAGCTTGTACCAGCCAAGCACACCCTCCCACACGTGCTAAAAAGAGAAGTTCTTACACTCTCAGGAAGTCAAATTTGTTCCAGTGGAACTAAATAAAGACCAAGATTTGCACAAGGCTGCTTAAGGAGTATGCCAGGAGTAAAGTACAAGAAGGGACAAATTGCATCCTCTGACTTAAAATGTATTATTTTAACATTTGTGTAAAGGTCTTTATAAAATCTTTTAAGCAGACAAATGTACAAGGCAGTTACCATAACTTGATTTCCTTGCCTGCTTACAAGACATTCAAAAAAAGCTAGGCCTAAAATTAGGCCTGCTCTATGCATTACGGGTACATTAGCATAATTAAAGCTGAAAATCCTCTAGTGCAAACACAATAATATCTAAGTGCATCTACTGGCATTGCTTTTTCCAGTCCAGTGGAGCAAAAGAAGCTTTCCCAGAACCATGTGCCCTGTGCCAGTGGAGTAATATCTACCCAAAGGACATTTACTGTCTCTAAACAAAAAAAAATCAATAACTAAAATCATTCTTTTTTCTAACTTAAGCTTCGAATGTACAGTCACATGATCTGAGGGCTGAACCTCACACAGCCTGCACATTCAGCAGTTCCCACCTGCTCGATCAAGGGCGGGACCATGTCTTCCAGCCAGAGTGAGCGGCATGCAGGCACAGAGCAGGAGCTCCCCTCTCACCTTCCTGAGAGCTCAGCTATCAGAGGAACCCTTACCAAGCCCAACTGACATATCGTCACCTGCTGACCCATTTAATAGTCACATGTAAATCCCTGTGGTTGGAGATACTCATAAAGGGTCAGGGAAGTAGTTTCCCTACACTTTCCCTACAATTTTTGCAGAACAGCTGGGAGAATCATGTGGAGGATTGTTTGTCCAGAACGGGACAAGTGTGTCTTCTGCTGGGCAGGGGTAGCTGAACAGGAGTCTTGGCTGAATCAGCAAAGCTGAAATGACCATCCTCCTAGCATGGGTATAGAGAAGGCATAGAAGGAAGGACACTCCAGCCCACCTTCCCTTCGACATCAAGGAGACCACTGCTGGTGGCTGGAGAATAGGCCATGTGTAATAATGGCACTAGGACATTATATATACACACAAGATGTGTGTAAAGGTGACAGGCATGATTTTACAGTTTCATTTGTTATCCTTTTTAGAGCAAAGCATTCATAAAAGAAATGGCATATGACACAGGAAGTAACCATATGCAAAATGAGCCTAGGTTCTTACTGAGTGCATGTAGTCCATTGGATGCTTCCTGGGCAACATGATTAACAACTGGCTGGTAAGCGACCCAGAACAGGCTATGGTTAGGCTTTCTTCATTTGCTTGAGAAACACACACTATACAGACCTCTTTTAAACATGTTTTATCCTTAACGCTGAACATCAGCATGCCTCACGCTTGCCTTTGAGCAAAGAGTTTACCTAGGGCTTCAGTTCACTTCACCCTTTAAAAAGTCATTACACAATCAATAACAATAGTTACAGAAAACTCAGAATCAACATAGAACAACTCTGAGTAGAAAGAACAGTGCTTATTATTGAGCAAGGATTGCACACACATCTAAGTTACAAACTAGAATCCCACCATAACTGAATGACCCAACCTACCTCCTCTGTGCTTCCATCTCATCTGGAGATGGCCCATTCTGGACCTGGCGTTGGGCAGCTGGACCTGCAGAGAAAACAAGAGAATGCTATTGGAATGCAATGGTTGCTGACTTTTTCAAAGTGTTTCAAAAAACACTTCTTCTGAAGGGGGTAGGAAGACAGATGAGGTCCCCTCCCCAGCTTGTGGAACTGGACCATACTCCCCATAGTTAGCGGTGTCACCTGATTGGACCCTGGGCTTTGGTGACAAGCAGCTGCAACGTTCTCTTGTGCACATACACATATATGTGAGACATTTCAATAAACAGACTTGTGGATGAACGGATTCCAGGGTTTAAGTCTGTTACTTCTCTGTCATTGGCTAAAATATTCCATCGTGACAAGTCTTAGCCATGTTCATCACTCCATATGATCTGATCACAAGAAAACGACGCTTGCATAGATTCACATTAGTCTGCCCTCAGCTCAGAAGATGACTAAACATATGCACCAATGTTAGGAAAGATGGCCAGAGGATGAGGCAGCAGAAATAAAAATTCTTTGGCAGTAAATTATGGCAAAGTATAAAGGAGGCTCCAATGTCACCATCTTTATCTGGTACTTTGGTGTGAATGTTCTCTTGCAGCTAAATGCCCAGAAAAATGAGGCCAATTTGACTGACGCTGGAAATGCAGAAGTAATCTAGGACCAGGCTGCCAACACAGCACAAAATAGAGACTCCTTTTTCTTGTAGGCACTGCAATGGACCAGCTGTATAGGTTTAAAACAAATCAGACCAAATCCATTTAGAAAGCTGCCTGAATAAACTCTTTCAGACCAATGCTACAGAGCGCATCTGGGAGTTGGGGTTGTGGCTTTTTATCATCTGGAGCTTTCCTGAGCTGATCTCACCTGCAGAGCTGGCAGGTAAATACATGAATCTGCAAGCAAGTCCACCTCAGTTTTCAGCATGAAGGAGCCCCAGTAAATTCAATGACTTTATTTCTATTTTCTATTATGCATGTGTATATTTGCAGGATTCGGATCACACTGAAACTAAATACATAGCTTCTGGTTGCAATAGATGGTTGCAAAATGCACAGTGTCTTTGAAAACTGTCTGTAGTAAAGCAAATACCTGATACACTCCCAGGGCAGACCACAAGTCAATTAATTCAGACAAAGCTCCTTGTAATTTTTTCCCCTCTTTTCATCAAAATAACTTGACTATTCAGAAATGAACTCCATTCATTAATAGTCCTTATTTTATTGTAAGAACCTTAGATGTTTGTTTCAGTTAGCAGTATTTCATCTCTATTATTTGGTCATATTGAGAAATATCCTTCAAATGAAGCACATAAAGCTCCTAATTATGTTTTGAAATTGCAGATTTCTTCATAATTTCTATCAAAATGCACTCCTCTACTGACAGACAAAAACAAGAGGAAAAAGATCACAAGAAGATACTTCAGACTCAAATAAGTAAATAACCAACATTCAAAAACTCTTTACAGGAGTGGTGACAGATTTGCAGGTATTTTTATGTGCATATTAATTTTAAAAGCCAGACAACTTTTCAGATGCACAGGGTACATTATTGCGTGGACCCCAGAATGCTCTAATTCTCTCTTGGACATCTCAAGATACGTAACAGTGTTTTCTAAGTAATGACTAATTGCTTTCTTTTACAGGTTGAGATTTCTTACACAAACCATCACATTGCAGCAGAACATCATTAGTTCCTACAAGCCTTTTCCAAATTCATTTTTCTCCTATTTCACTGACTTCTGCACATTCATTTTGTTTTGCACGACCTTCCTCTCCAAGTTGCTTTAGAAGTGAAGTACTCCAAAAAGCTAGACAAAAGAAGGCAAGCGTGAATAGAAGAGGAGCAGGAAGCTTGTTCTCTCTGAGTGAAACAAGAAGCAGTGGAGTACAAGCTGATCAGATAATGCCAGCTGAGGGACAGCAGTGAACCCATGCCTGCAGACCAGTTGCAGAGGTCAATCACAGTCAGTGGCAGCAGGGATAGCTGTTCTCATTACTGCAGAGGCTTGCAGCGACTGGAAGTGATCAGAAGAGAGTTCGAGGAAAGCCGTATGTAGCGCTGTGCTGGGATGACAGGGTGCTCTGTTTCCCACTCATTTTTGTTATGCTGAAGTTACCCACAGCCATAAGAAATAACTCCTTCTTACATCCTCCTTGTGATCTTATTGAAACTGATCTTTTTTTTTCTACAGCAACGTGAAACTTTCACTTGCAAAACCTGAAGAAAAATGTTAGATGCACCCTGTTTTGCAACCAAGATTTTGCCAGGGCTGGCCAACACACAATTCCAGCCCAAGCTTTCAGGTCTATTCATTGCCAGAAACACAAATGGTGGTAGATTTTTTTTTTTTTTCTAATCTAGAGCTAGGGAGTAGACCCAGGCACCATCTGATGCAAAGTCTGCAAACCACTTCTTGCTCTGCAGCACTGGAGCTCCATGGTTCTCTCATCCTTGAGCTTGCTTTTAGCACGCTCAGCCACAGCTCGCACAGATGCTGAATGTGGGTTTTTTTTTTTATGCTTGGTTTCACACATGTGCTCTGTGGAGCACATACAGCAGCCACCTGTTTGATCAAGGGCTTTCTACATTCACATGGACCTTTCCATGTTTAACTTCTCCCCACCCTTTCAGGCATTTCACAGACATAAGCTGACACGACCAGAAAGTGCTCCTGGCGATGGCATCCCCACGTAAACACACTCCACAGGCTGCACCGCAACCTGCCTCCTACCCTGCCAGCCTTCGGGAACAGCCGCACTGAGAACAGCGCTTCTCAGTACAACCAGAAGACAGTTCTACTCCTGACCCATGTGCCGCTTCCTAGCTGTGGCAATCTACATTTTTAGTAACTAATTAATGCAGGAGATATGCTGTGAACGTCCATCTTCCCTCGCTTCGCTGCATTGTAATAATTAACTGTGCTTTATATAAGCATCTTGTGACTCAGCTCAAGGCAGATTTCAGGAGTGCACGGAAGTTTTCCTTGTTTGCTTTTTGTCCTCCTGCGTATCACAGAAGGTTTGCCAGCCCTGGGGCCAGCACGGCAGTGGCACCCAGCACCATCCCTGTGGCTGGAGGTGGTGCAGGGGAGCTCCTGGCAGTGGGTGATGGCATCTGGGTGTTGGTGGCTGCTCTTCGCACCTCCCGCACCTCTGCACCCTGCCAAACATTGGAAATAAACTTTATTTTTCCTCTTTTACTCACGCTACAACTGCGAGCACTGCTGCCTGCCTGATTGCAAGAAAATGGCCACACTAGGTCCACTTCCCTGTGTAACCTGGACTTTGTGGTTCTTTGATACAGGAAGGCCAATCCAACCGCTTGCAGGTCTTTATTCATTTTGAGCACTGGAAGCAGAGCAGGGTTTCTGCAAGTCCTACAGATTTGTGATGCTCACAGACCAGTGTTACAACTGTGGTGGGCTAAGGAAAGGGTCCAGGGCCAGCACTGAACAGGAAATAGAGCTGAGATGATTGAAAATTTACATTCTGCATATGAGCAGAACATAAATATTTTGTCAGAAAAAAAAGCTACAGCAGAACATTGGAGGAAAAGAGGTGACAGACAGACAGATGCCTCTCCCTGCTGCTGGATCGTTTCTGCATAAGCTTTTTTTTTTTTTTTTTCTGCCAGCTACTGGGGGCCACCTTACAAACCCGCTCTGGAACTCCCCTGGAAGGTGCATTTTGCTTTCTTCACCATCACATCCCCCTTCACCCATGCAGGTCAGAGGGGATCTGCTTCTCCCAGCTGTGTTGCTGTCCGACTGCCTGCTGAGCACCCGTTGGGCAGATCAGTGGGGATGTGCAATAAAGTGGGTTCAGGCTTTGCTCTGGTGGGACAGGGGAAGTTCTCTGAGAGCCATCAGTTCCCAGCACTCGCAGCCTGGGTATAATTTTAAGCTCTCTTCCCACTGTTGGGCAGTTGCATTGCTGCTGTGACTGTCAGCACTGTGACCACCTGCTCAGGAGACCTCAGCCATTGCTGCAGGGGATGCTGCTGTGCCATACCAGAGTGACACCTGCCTAGGGGCTGTGCAGGGTGCGGATGCTGGGAGGTCTGCCCAGGGAAGAGCACAGCCTACTCTGGGATGTTTGGTCGTCCTACTGGGGACAGCACTTCTCAGAGATGTCCTGGCATGGCCAGGGGCCACCAGGCAGCACCCACCAAGGCCATCAGCACAGGAACTGGGCAGTGACACTGTGCTCAGGCTCATTAGCAGAGACAACTATCCTGAACAAAGCACTGACCTAATTAGCCTAGATAAAGCATGTAGATAAAGCAGGGTGCCTACACTGCTTCTGGGACCCAACCTGGTGCAGAGTTGGATGACACAGCAGTCCGTGCAGACCTACCTGTCTGTGACCAGGTATGAAGGGAATTACAGAGCTGCAGCAGGCAGAGCCAGGGTCCGTTAGGGTTTCGTTGTGGCACTGACCACCAAAGAGAGCACCCACAGCCCCGATCAGGACACTCGCAAAGTCACAGAAAGCAGAACACAGCCACCAGAAAGGGGCTGAGCCCTGCACCACGAAGCCTGTGCTCATGCCATGTTTACCTCACTCCTGTTAAACATTAACTCCCAACAGAGAGTGCTATTCACAGGCAGGGTGCCTCCACAGCCTTTAAACAGAAGACTTAAATACTTTCTATAACATCATTTACACATTGACCAAAGTTTTCCTCCAGAACTGCAAAGGGCTTTACTAGCCTTAATTAAGCTTCACCAGTCCTGGGAGGCAGAAGTTAAATGCCTCCATTATACCCAGACCATGCCTGCACAAGTGAAATCTGTTTGCATCAATTTACCTACAGGTGAGACTCGCTACTAACACAGTTAAAGTTTGACCTAGGGCCAGAAGAGCGCAGAGAAATGAGCATTGCCAGTTTTGTGCCAGGAAGACCCCTCCTGAGCTCCCTCCCCTGTGCTCTGGCGACTGGTAGAGCTTCAAGCTAGGGCAGCAAAAAGTCCAACACATTCTCCTAAAAGCATCCCTAGCAATGTTGTACACAACCTCATTTTACCTTACACAACATTATTGAAGGAACTTCCAACTTAACTGCTCCTAAAAGCGCCATTCCCAATATTGCAATTGCTTTACCTTTATCCTTTCACCCGTAAGATTTCTTTACTCCAACATAAAACAGGCCCTCCTAATGCTTAAATATGGGTGTGGACACAGGGGTTCTGCATGAAGTCTGTTCATTCAAGCTGAAAACTGATTTCACATTCACTAAACTTCCTGGTGGAGATAAGGCTTAAGGACAGTGCCAGAGCTGGAAAAACAAGCCTGGTATTTAAAATGGGAGTGCCCAACCCATTGGTTCACAGCTCCTGCAAATTAACAGGTTAACAAGTTAAGCTGCCTTGATAACAGGTGTGTGCACAGCCCACCCCCCCCCTTT